>CM032628.1:22847180-23154760 GCA_019097785.1 Fraxinus excelsior
ACGGTGCCCAGTGATAATGATGCTGGAATTTCAAAGTCTCAAGTAGTTGAGATAGAACCTAAAGACCAACCAGGTTCTAGTCGTGTTCAAGAGGAGTATCATGAAGATACTCAAGAGGAGAGTGATGATGAGCTCGAACATGAGACAGTTCAGCAAGAGAATGTACCAGCACTACAACAACAACAGCTCGAAGATAGTTTGACTTCCACTAGGCCAAGACGAGCATACAAGCAAGTTCAGAAGTTGGGGTCAGACCAGCCTTTGAGGCACTATGGGCAGACAAATTTGGTTGAGTACGCACTCTCGGTGGAGGATGATGAGCCGGTCACTTTCAAGGAAGCTATTCGAGACAGCAATAGTGAGAGTTGGGTGATTGCGATGGAAGAAGAGATGGAGTCTCTTCGAAAGAACCAAACATGGGAGGTCGTCCCATTGCCCGTAGGAAAGAAAGCTATTGGTTGTAAGTGGGTGTATAAGAAGAAAGATGATTCTTCCGAGCTCAGTGGTACAAGGTACAAGGCAAAGCTAGTGGCTAAAGGATTTGCACAAAGAGAGGGAGTCGACTACAATGAGATCTTTTCTCCTGTGGTGAAGCACACTTCCATTCGGGTGCTATTGAGTATTGTTGCTCATGGTGATCTTGAGCTGGAACAACTTGATGTCAAAATAGCCTTCTTGCACGGAGACTTGGATGAGGAAATCTATATGCATCAACCTGAGGGCTACAAGGTTGAGGATAAAGAACGTCATGTATGTCGTTTGAGGAAATCACTATATGGATTGAAGCAATCTCCTCGACAGTGGTACAAGCGATTTGACTCTTTCATGCTAAAGCATGGATTCTCCAGAAGTGAGTATGACTGTTGTGTTTATATTCGAAAACTTCATGGAGGTAATTATATCTATCTTCTTTTGTATGTGGATGACATGCTTATTGCTTCTAAGAGCAAGGTGGAGATAGATAGGCTGAAATCTCAACTTGGTAAAGAGTTTGAGATGAAGGACATGGGCGCTGCTAAGAAAATACTGGGTATGGAGATTAGAAGAGAGAGGTCGAACCATCGATTATTCTTGAATCAGAAAAGCTACATTGAGCGGGTTATCGCGAGGTTCAGGATGCAAGGTGCTAAGTCAGTGGTGACTCCATTGGCTCCACATTTTAGGCTCTCTAGTAAACAATCTCCCACTACAGCGGAAGAGAAGGTACGCATGGAACGTGTACCTTATGCTAGTGCAGTTGGCAGTTTGATGTATGCCATGGTGTGTTTGATGTATGCCATGGTGTGTACACGTCTAGATATTTCACAGGCGGTCAGTGTGGTCAGTAGGTTCATGGCGAATCCAGGGAAGACACATTGGGAAGCAGTGAAGTGGGTCCTGAGGTACTTAAAAGGTACCGCTGATACGGGTTTATGTTTTGGTGGAGATACATGTCAGATCAGTGGGTTTGTAGACTCAAACTATGCAGGTGATCTAGATAGACGACGATCTACTACTGGTTATGTGTTCAGTATACATGGTGCTCCAGTTAGTTGGCGATCGATGTTACAAGCTACAGTGGCACTCTCTACTACAGAGGCCAAGTACATGGCCATGGCAGAGGGGGTGAAGGAAGCATTGTGGTTGTGGGGTCTTCTAGATGATTTGGGGATTAAGCAGGATTGTGTGGACTTGTGGTGTGATAGTCAGAGTGCGATTCACTTGGCTAAGAATCAGGTTCATCATGCTCGTACCAAGCATATTGACGTCAGGTATCATTTTGTGCGGGATGTCATAGAGGAAGGTGATGTTTCTCTCATGAAGGTACACACAAATGAGAACCCAGCAGACATGCTAACTAAAGTGGTAACAGGGAGCAAGTTTCAGCATTGTTTGGACTTGCTTCATATCAGTCCATGTTGATGCCCCAAGAGGGCATAGCTTTTTGGGGCGGTGTTGGAGTGAGGTGGAGTTTATATGAAGGTAGTAAGAACTACGGCGGCTTGATCCCGGCTTAGGGTACGTAGGCAACCATGGTCATAATGGTGCAGCCGATTTTTTGGTGCTACAAATCATTTTTTGTTGTAGTACAGACTAGGTCCTTGCAATTTCTTCTAGTATTCGTCCAAAATTTGAGGTCTATCAAATGATGTACGAGGTGGAGAATTGTGAAGTCGGTCTATGGTGTTGACTGGTTTTTTTGTCAACAGATTTTTTTGTTTTGTGAACCATGGTTAGGGTAGCTAACTATAGTTGGTAGAGAACAAATATAGCAGCAGTTTTTTTTTTATATAGACCAGCAGAAACGTAACCAGTAAAAACCGTAAGAAGAGAACAGAGAGTCTGGAGACTTGAAAATTGAGAAGAGGTTGTTCTTCTCTTGCCAAAATCTGGAGCTCCTTCTTTCTTCTCTTTCTTGGGACGAACTTGTGGGTTGTGCAAGTCGTTGGTGTTCATATATATATATTGAAATCTTCTCCATTCCTTCTCCAACCATAGCTGAAAACAGGAACTTCATTTTTTCACAGAATCTAATTTTCTCTTCTGGTGTTTTTTGCTTCCATTGACTTGAGTGAATCCTCTTTTGGATATAACAGAGTTTATGTGTATGTTTATATGTATTTGAGTTTAGTTATCTGCCTCCCGAGAATCTCATGTGAAATGAAATATCTACCTAAATGGCTCTTTTTTGAATTATTAAAGTACGAGTATAGAAGAAGATGTGGTTCAGCTGTTCACATTATGACAGAAACATGAATAATAATAAAAGAATCTTGTTCATAAAACACGATGAGTGTTGCTCAAATTTCATTCGAACGGACGTGATGAACACTGAAATTCACCATATAACGGGAAAACTGAATTATTAATAATAAAAAACGATTGTAGATTTTATAACCCTTATTACATATTTAAAGAATCAAAATGAATCCCAATCAAATAGAAATCCTAATTCAATAGATAAATCCAAATGAACTAAGAAATTGCAAAAATGACAAAAATACTCATAAACTGACTCAAACGAAAAAAAAAAATGCTAAAACAAACATCTAAATGCTGGAATTTGAACCCGAAAATTTGGCCATCATCGACACTCCGACAAGATTGTAGAGAATTTAAAAACACTTTTGGAATGTACTCGCTTGCACAAATCAGACACACGAGCTGAAAGTTAGTGTATTTTCATAGTCCCTTCTTATTTCTCGTCTTTTCCAACTAGTTTATGATCTTCTTTTCTAATTGTTTTGCGTCAAATTGTAATTTATAATTGTTGTGATTGCAAACTGTTTTAGGATGGACAAATCAAAAATTGGCAAAGGCAAGAAGTGGCATTAGCTCCTGATAGATTTGAAAGCTGAAGATCATTACCTGCTCATGACGAGGTCTAAAAATTAATGAAATGTCAAAGTATCGACACTCCATGTTATTTTTTTGTCAATATGAGTGGGTATTGATGGAAATTAAATAACTCATTTAATTCTACATTTTATTAATCGCCACGTAGAATGGGGGTTACAACCTCAATGGAGTTTCGTAGCATTATTTATTGAAGATCTGATAGGTAAACACCCATTAAGATAATTATCACCCCAATTTTGCACTAAATGACATTGTTACTCTAGGTTGTCACAGAATTTATTGTGCTTTAAATTCTAGACCAATCCTTCCAAGGAACTGTTTCTGTAATTGGCAGCCATTTCAATTCTATTAGTGATCCTAATTTTAAAACTACCAAATTATAAATACAGTACCTAGCTAGTCAAACTAATAGAATTGAGTCCTTGTTGGGGTAAATTTTTATCAACTTTTTATATGATCAAACTTTAATTATAATACATTTTATGAGATCCACAACTTTAATCAAATTTTTAGCAACATATTTTATTATCAAAATCTGCTAAAATATTTATCAAAAATTTTCGTCAAACAAAATCTAAATGTATTAACTAATCTAATTATGAGAGAATAAAATACAATAATAGACCCAAAATGATGATTTTTATTTTATTTTTTTACTGGTCAAAAGAAATTAATGTGGGTATAAAAACTAGATAATGTGTTCATAAAAGATAGATGATCTATGAGTATCTGTACTTAGTTCATGATATTGATGGCAGGTCACGTTAAGAGTTTGGTACGGCTTAAAATTTAATTAAAATTGAAAATATGATCGTTATTGGTGACCATATTTTCAATTTTAATCTGATTTTAATCTCTATCAAATACCTTCTAATTCATAGATAAATAATTAATTTAATTCAAATACTGAAACCAATGTTAAACTTATTGAATTGATGTATGTGTCATTTATGCCCCTATTGGGATGAGATTAAAATTAATTTTTTTTTGGGGAAATTTTGATTAAAATTAATAAAATATATGGTTAAAAATTGTGGATACCATAAAATATGTGATTATAATTAGTTGTTGACTTGATTCAAATTAACATTTGGATTTTAATTTTTACCATGTGTTAGGTATATGTATCTAATACAATTTAATATTGCTTAACGAATTATTCTTGTAAATAATTTCACATTTCACATTTCACATTTCACATTTCACATTAAAGCTAGATCGTATTGGTAATCTCAATAGGGGGGCAAATAACATTACTCCTTTAGGACCTTTACCTTACACAGTGGGGTGGTACTTGAGATTACGGAGCAGACAAAGTTAGAAATAAATAAAAGTATATACAGTAAAAAAAAAAAAAAAAGGAAGAAAAAGAAGAGACTGCAGGAAGAAGAAGAAAAGTAACGGACACTTCTTAGTTCTTCTTCCCCTTTTTATACGATTTATTGGGTCACTCACATGAAGGCGCTTTCCCCACCTCCACCCTTCTCCCTTGGACCCCTCTAATTCAATGCTCTACCCAACACACCACCATCCTTTTTTCTTCTCATTCTACCCTTTTTCCCACTCTTCTCCTCCTAATTTGCTTCCCTCTTCATCTTCTCTGCAGGTACTTCATTATTCACCCAAATTTGCCTTGCTTTCTTTAATTTTGTTAATTCTTTTGCTTATTTGCATGTGGGTTTTTGCTTACAGGGCATGGAGTACGCACAAGGTGCTTTGAGAAGCAGTTTTGGGCCCGAGATGGGGTTGAAAAGCACACCCCAACAGTCATTTCTTGATGACATTTTGACGGTTAACGGCGGCCAAAGCGGCATTTCTGGTGGTGATGACTTCTTTGTTGATGACCTCCTAGACTTATCTAATGGATTTCCCGAGACAGAGGAAGAAGAACCGGAAATTCATGAACAAAAAAGGGTAAATGACAAAAGCGACGCCATTAAAGCTAACAGTGCTTCCACTGTTGAAAAAGATTTTGGGTCTCTTCCTTGCAGTGAACTAAGCGTTCCGGTGAGCCAAATTTCAGTTTTTATGCATTTTTTTTTATTATATTGGAATTAACCGGTTTTGGAGGCTATATTTGAAGACCGAAAACTGAGAAGGGGGGTATGTTGTATTACAGGCAGATGATTTGGAGAATTTGGAGTGGTTATCTCATTTTGTGGAAGAGTCATTTTCCGAGCATTCTCTCACCGTGAGGTTGCCACCAAACTCGACGGATAACAGGTCTGAACTGAAAATTTTAGTTCAGGAGAAGCCCCGTCTCACCACTCCGGTTCAGACCAAGGCCAGAACGAAACGAACCAGGACTGGTGTCCGAATTTGGCCACTGGGGTCACCGGAGCCATCGACTTCTTCCTCATCTTCAACCTCTTCAACAACGTCGTTTCCTGCGCCAAATCCTTATCTCGTTTACGCTAGCCCGGGTCAGTGCCAGACCGCCGAGTCTTTTCTAGGAAACCTTCCGGTCAAGAAGCAGAAAAAGAAGCCGACTGAGCCGGTCGGTGGCGGTGTTGGTGTTGCAGCACCAAGGAGGTGCAGACATTGCGGTGTTACAAAGACCCCACAGTGGCGGGCCGGTCCGCTCGGTGCCAAGACCCTTTGTAACGCATGTGGAGTGAGATATAAGTCGGGCCGCCTCCTACCAGAATACAGACCGGCTTGTAGCCCTAGTTTCTCAATTGAGTTACATTCTAACAACCACCGTAAAGTTTTGGAGATGCGGCAGAAAAAGGAAGTTGAGGCCGCCGCCGGTACGGGGCCAGCCGTTCCAAGTTTTTGAAGAATTTAATTATAAGTAAAATTAGAAATGGAAGAGGAAAATTAGTTAACCGGCTGAGAGTGTACTGGTTTAGGTGAAATTAGGCCCGGTTCAATTGTATCAATGGACCATGATTTGAATCGCTGCAGGTTACTCTAGGACTGGTAAGAGTTACTTCATTGCAATTTTAATTAAAAGTTTTAAAATTTCTCTTTTGGGTCTCTTTTCTTTGATATTTCAATTTTTACTGCACCTTTTTCTGTGTGTGCGAATGGAAAGATAAGTTTTGTATAATGGGGATTGTCAATGCATTTGGTAGTGCGTAAATGTGTGTTTGAACTTTGAAACCGTTCAACCTTTTGAGGAATATCTGTTGACAAAGTAATTTTTATTTTTTTATTTTTAAATTTTGGGTTGATATACATAAATATGATTTTTTACGTTATAAATTAAAAAAATATTCCTATGAAATAAAAGGATTTGATCCACTAAAATGGGTAGAGTCATACAAACGTTTCTTTCTTCCATATTTTGGATCCTAAAAATAATATTTTATTGTTGAAACATGAAAGAATTAAAATCTTATATCAAAATATTATGTATTGATGATGACGCGGAATGAAAGTTCAAGAATTTACTAGAGTGAGCCTCGAACACGTAAAAATTGAAATCCACCAGAAAATAATAGCAAATCAAAACGAATGAATCTTTATTTTGATAATAAAGAGCCTTTAAGGGTTCGTTCGGTAAGGATTAAAATCAGATTAAAATTGAAAAATTAGTCGTTATTATTGACTTTTATTAGACGAGTGAGGTCTAATAACGACTATATTTTCAATTTTAATTCATATCGAACGGGGCCTAAATAGTATCTGGAAACCATAATTTAAGGAAAAAGATCAAAATAGACATCCATTAAATCAAAAAGAAAAAAAAAAAAAGACAGAGAAAACTTTAACATTAGCATCCCAATCAAATAGACATCCATAATATATTTGTACTTAACCTTTTACATAATATTTGGGGGCCGCCACTTGTCAATTCGGACAAATATTATGTAAAAGGTTCGGTACACATAGCATAACCGTTAACTTTAAGCATAGTTATGAAAATCGATTCGAACAAAGAATGAATTATCGAGTTACGGATTAATTCGTGAGGTCAATCAACTAGCGGACCCAGGGGAGTCTTGGGGGCACGTGTTACCCAACTTTTGATTTTGATTTTTTTATTTTTTAAATTATGTTTGGTATCGTTTGAAACTAAATTTTAATTTAAATCAAAGTTAACAATTAATTTTAATAACATATTTCATGAAATCTATAACTGTTTTACTTTTATCAAAATTTACTAAAAATTTGATTTTAATCTCCACCAAACAGGGGCAAAATCACAATAAATTTAAATTTCGATAATATGATAATTTTAAAAATTCGGCGACGATCGTACGTTAATCGAATCTACAAATTGCTTATGTCATCTCGAACCTTATTTCGAGAACTATATTTGGACATATCGAATAGTTCAAACGGATATCGAAAATAGTTAAAAATACGTTAAACGTAAGTTTTAAAGAAAGACGTCTAACTCGCATTTAAAAAAAAATCAATTATCTTATTAACATTTATTATTTTTGCTATACAAATTTTTCAATTTAATTTTCATCATTTTATTAGAAAATCTTATACGGAATACGACATCAAAGATTTTCGAAGTTTTACATCCGAAAAAGTCATATTCCATATAAATTTTCGGATATAAAATTGCATGGGGTATGTTTTTTTTTTTTTTTTTTACGTAAATTTTCGATTGTAAAATTTCTCTCAACTTCTTCGCAAGTTCGATTGTGCCCCCCCTAATTTTAAAGTCTGCATCTGCCCCTGGGTCAATCCCAATTTTATATATTCTTAATTATGTAAAATCAAGGTTGGCACTATAACGTCACCATTTTATTACGAATTCCTCTTTTTGCTCTTTAGCACACAAATTTCTTGCAATTCATATTTGAAGATAAGGCTTATACATGTTGCTCATCCATTTGTAATAAAACAAATCATTTTTCGATTATTTTGAATATAAGCGCTCTGTTCTCATTATAGTGAATTTGTAATTCAAATTCAAATTCAAATTACGAACGCTCCCAAGTATTATTTTTTTTTCTCATTTGAAATTGATTTGACCGGAGGCTAATTGTAAATGCAGGAATTCTTTCTTTGTCACGATTAGAAATTTTAAATTGAAAATTTTGCCTCTTTGTTTGGGAATTGGAAGTATCTTTCAGAACCCTATGACAATATCCATGTGGACACGGGTTGTTGCCCGATAGGTAATGCACTTTCTGCAAAGCATTAAAATTTCTATGTTACCCGTATCCATAAAGTTCCTTCACTAACCCTTTATTTAGAAATTTAAAGGGTAAATAATTAATTTTATTTATTTATTTATTTTCAATGTCTTACTTGTATATGAAATTGACTAAGCCCCGTTTGGTACATATTAAAATTTTCATTTTCATTTTTCTATTCATTTTCAACCACACAATTCTCTAATAAAATAACATTTTTTATCACATCAATAACTTTTCCTTTTTTCTCAACCATACATTCTCCATCAATCTACTATTCCAGAATACATTCTTCTAAAATAATGTGGCTCAACTCATTTTTCCAATCTTTTTTGACACTCAATTCCTCAAACAATCAGTTGTTGCATTTATGTTCCCAACATTTTAAAATTGTGACACTCATGTCAATAGCTAACATAATTATTAAATTCAATATAATACTCACATGGATGTTGGAGATGGGTTGAAGCAAAAGAATATGTTTCATGAACACTAAATAATTTTACCTTATTCGGATTTTTAACCAATAGTTGAAGATTGGGTACATGAGTGCAACAAATTATAGTTAGGGACCTGAGTACCACACTTACAAAATGTCGAAAATCTTTGGTGGGATTTATCATTTATTTTATATGTTTATTTAATTGCGTGAGCAGTGCATGAACTTTACCTCATGTTTCAAAATCATATATAAACTCAATTTTATATCAAAATCATACATGAACTCACATGTGAATTAGCAAACAAGTGGTCGTGATAATAATAAAATTTGAATCATCCCACTATAACTCCATGTCATGTTAATAAGAGGGTGTGTGGTAGAGATTAAAATCAGATTAAAATTGAAAATATAGCCGTTATTGTTGACTTTTATTAGACGGGTGGGACCCAATAACGGCCATATTTTCAATTTTAATTGGATTTTAAGCCAAATCAAACAAGCTCTAAGTCTATAGAAAAATTATTTATGATGACTGGCTTATTCCAATTTTTCAGACGTGTAACTCAGCAAATTATTGTCACATGCTTGCTTATCTATAATCGGCTAACCTATCAAGGTTCATCACCAAAAGTATGTTACAAATTATAGTTAGGGACCTGAGTACCACACTTACAAAATGTCGAAAATCTTTGGTGGGATTTATCATTTATTTTATATGTTTATTTAATTACGTGAGCAGTGCATGAACTTTACCTCATGTTTCAAAATCATATATAAACTTAATTTTATATCAAAATCATACATGAACTCACATGTCAATTAGCAAACAAGTGGTCAAGATAATAATAAAATTTGAATCATCCCACTATAACTCCATGTCATGTTAATAAGTCTAGAGAAAAATTATTTATGATGACTGGCTTATTCCAATTTTTCAGACGTGTAACTTAGCAAATTATTGTCACATGCTTGCTTATCTATAATCGGCTAACCTATCAAGGTTCGTCACCAAAAGTATGTTACAAATTTCAAATCCTTGTCCCTGTAAGCTCTCCTTTTGCTGCATGAATTGTTCCATTAATTTTGAAAAGCATAATTTAATGAGTACGTAGAATGAAGATCATCTCTATTAGAGATGAATAACATTATTTTAATTTAATTTATGGATGGATGGAAACTAAATCCGTGAATTTATGTATGATTATATATATAATTTATCCATACCCTCAAAGAAGGCTAAACCCAAGCCAATGACCTAGTAAAACTTTCCTCTTACCACTTTAGCTAGACATTGACCTCTAAAGTTCATGTATTGTTCTTGTAATTAACCTGAAAAATAAAAAATGGGAATTGTTGATGAAAATTTGGTTAGGCAAATGAAGTTCCAAAACGTTTTATGGGGTATAAATAATGACTTTACAAGTAGAAAATGTACTTATTTGTTGACTAATAAAGACCAAGTTAAATGTTAGCTCAGCCTCTTAGAATTAGTTTCAGGGTAGTCTCGACAGTTATTTCGCTCGAGGTCCATCAATATATCAACACCTATTTTAACATTATACTCATTTACTTGAGTTTCTATCATGAACCACATACCTGCATTGAAAAGTATTTACCATCCAAAGAAATTCTAGATACGGGCAAGTCGGTTTGCAAAGTTAATGGTCTTGAAATATGCATTTCATTATCACATGCACTCGTTAGGTAATGGGTTTGAAGTTAGGTACATATTTATTGAAAAAACATAGAAAATTCATGAAAACTCTAAAACACACTTCTTTAATTATATATCAGAGCGTGTTCGATCACGATGCTTAACAACCGGTCAAAACTACCCAAACAACTCGTCTTGCAGCTAAAAGGAATACCATAGTTAAATTATTGCTTGAAAGCCCTTCCAAAATTTGCTATTAACAATATTTATCTAAAAAAATTGGTAATATATTTGCTATTTGTAGAAGTTGGTGTCAATGGTGGGTCATATGATAATATGTAATTTATTATGTAAATCTTGATAGCAAGATCCAAATAACAATTATGCTAGACGGCAGATGTACATTCTTGAGTACATTTAGCCTTACACTCAGCCCTATGTTGCATAATCTAGGCATGAAAGATAAATATTGTTGAGAAAATCAAAGGGGATGATTGTACCATGTAGTAGAGTGTAAAGAATAATGTACATAAAAGTATACATATCACATGATTGATTAAATAATTTGACGTAATTAATCAGTATTATACTAATATATAAGAACAATGCTATTTAACCCAACTAAAATTATAATCCCAATATGTGTTATTAGATGATATGTTAAATGAAATGTGAGATTAAATAACCAATTTAATTGTAGAGTAATGCTATTTAGCCTTGTTGGGGTTACGATCTCAATTTATGTGACGATAATATAGCATTAAATGAAAAGTACAAGAATAATGCCATAGTGAAAATTATCAGTAGTTAACATACACATGACAATTTGTTATTTGATGTACTAAGCAATAAAAAACATCATTTAATTCAATCTTTCATTTAACTTATCACCTAATACCAAATAGATCGATGTTATGATTTCAGTGGAGCTAACTAGTATTATTACTTATTATTTAATCTCACATTAGCACCACATGAATTGGAGTTATAACTCTAACGGGGCTAAATCGCATTACTCAATACATAACCGTATGTAGCATGCCACATGTTAGTTCATTGTACTCTGAACAAAATATTAGTATTCGGCTAAGTATTAACCTTAATTATAATTAATAATGCCGCATTAAAATGATAAGCCAAAAGTGTTTAATTATAAATAATCTCAGTTGAGTTGCTTGAGATCGATCGGCTTAGGCTTGTTTCCTTTGCAAGTTGAAACCATACCGGGGACGGAACTAGGGGGACAAAAAAATTTATACTGAGATGATATATTGAAAAAAAAAAAAAAAAAAAATCCACTATAAAATTAAAATTTTCATTAAATTTTTTCCTCCTTTGAAAATTATTGGGCCTGGGGCAGGTTTGGACTTTCAATCCCTGGACCATACGAACGCTGTATTATAATAATTGTAATTATAGGAAATTCTACTTTTCAAGATTCAAATTCCAAAATCAAATTTGAGCTTTATTTTTTCATAAATCAGATATTTTATATATAGATACAAATTTTTTATATTTAATTAAATATTACTAATAATATTATAAAAATTAATTTATATACACCCTCACTCACCCCACCTCACGCACCCCACCCATACCGTAATCCCTAATTTCTCAGAATACCCATTTCTTCCTCATCCCCTAGTTATCTCTTTCTCTCTCTCTCTCTGGCCACCATCACCACTGCGCTCGCCGGAGATACAGTTGGAGATTGCGGTGCGATGCTCATGGCACCACCACCGCAATGGCAACGATTTGAAGCAACAAGTGTCCACAACCTCATCAGCTCGAAATAACTACTCACGGCCAAACTCGACAGTCGCCCGTCGATTTTCACTCTAGCAATCATATCATCTCCTCTCCATTCCATCCCACCACCGTTATCTCCTCTCCTCTCTCCCAGCAATCTCCTGCATGTGCTTTTTTTTGTTTTGATCGTTGGTGGTGGATCTGCAGTTTGGGGGTGGTTTTATTGAATTTGGCTGTGAGTTGGTGGTGGTGGTGGACCGATAGCTTCACGATGCTCGACGACTGATGCAGGGTGAATCCGACGGTTGGGGTAGATCTGGCGTGGGTTTGGTGTGGTGTTTTAAGTTGTGGCGGTAGAGGCTATAGAAGTACGTGGATGAGCAGTCCAAGAAGGAGATCAAGGACATCCTCGTGAGGTACGCTAGGACCCTGCTTGTGGCAGATCCCAAACGCTATGAACCCAAGAAATTTGGTGGTGGGTTGCGATAGTGGGAGATGGTGGTGGTGGTTTTGGCTGCGGTGCAGGTTGATTGTGGTGGTGGGAAATAGGTGGTGATGGCGGTGGAATTGGTTGGTCAACGGTGGAAGCGATGTTTGTGGAAGAAGAGTCGGGTGATGTGGTAAGCAATGGTGGCAGCGAGGTTTGTTGGTGATTGTGGATCTGTAATGATTTGGTGATTGTGCAGTGTTGGTGATTGTGGATCTGTGGTTGGTGGTGGAGGTGGTCACGGTAGTGGTACTGTTGGTTCTGGTGACAATGACGGTGATGGTCACGGGGGTGGTCACAGAAGTCGTTGGTGGTATCGGGGTGGTCACCAAAAAATTCTAACTGTGACCTTAAAATTGTGACAAAAATTAATCTGTGACCAATAAATTTGAAAATATATGACTGATAGATAACTGTGACCAATACTGTGATCTGAGCCATGTGTTGGGACATATGCTGTAACCTGAGTCATGTACTGTGACCTGAGCCATGTGCAAAAATATTATGTGACATGTGCTGTGGCCATTTGAAAATAACATGGGACTATGAACAAAATCGTGAGCCATGTGCAATATATTCTGTGACTTGTGTTGTGACCATTTGAAAATAATCCGTGACTATTAACAAAAATGTGAGACATGAGCATTATTATGTTATAAATCATTATAAACAAAAAAAAAATCATGCGTTCTGACTTGTGACATGGGCTGTGACTTGAGTTGTTGCCGGAATATTCACCGGAGTTAGAACAATTGCCGGAATTGGAGCAGTCGTCGGAATAAATTGATGGCGGAGCGGTCATCGAAATATTCACTAGAATCGGAGCAGTCGCCGATTATGTGGTCGTCGGAACGGTTGCCGGAATCGGAGTAGTCGTCGGACGGTCGTGGAACGGCGGGGGTGGTGGAGGTGGGTGGGTTAATTATATATATATATGTGTGTGTGTGTGTGTGTGTGTGTGTGTGTGTGTGTGTGTGTGTCAAAAATCTGATTTTTGAAATGTGAAAGATGTTTTGTTATTTTTGAAATAGGGTAAACTTAAAATAGGATTTATGAATTTTTCTCATTATAATAACGAACTCAAATCTTCTTATAAATGCTTTGTTTGCGCTTCTTATAATTTCCAAATATGAGTAAAATGGGAAAACTTTCTATTATCAATTAGAAATACAATTGCATGCATTCGTTAAACAAATTGTTATGAAACGAGGTAATACCAATTTGTTTTGATACCTTGTGTTAGATTCAATAAATGAAAGTAATATGGCAAGATGAAAATAATAATCAAGAACACCAAGTTTTACATTTAAAAACACCACGGGACAAAGAGGAGAATTCAATATAAGATAAAAGAATACAAGATCTTGTGTTTCTAACTTGTTCTCAATCACAATGATGAGCCAATTATATATAGTACATGTCCAACCTTAATGATATTGCTTTAGATAGAAAGAGTATCTTGAAATTCGTCAAAAAGCGAAACAGATAGTAGGAGACATGTCCAACCCTAATTATAGTGTTTTAGATGGAAAGAGTATCCCAAAACTTGTCAAAATGCAAAATAGGTAGTGGCCCGGATGGCGCTGGTGCTCAAGCGACGCCCTTGTGCACATCGAGCTGTGGGAGCGCTTCATTTGGCACTTCGACACTCCATCTATGAATTAAATCCGTTCCTTCTCTCGAATTGATGCGCCCTTCTACCCTAAATTCACATTTATCCATATTTTGACTTCATCTTTGAAGCAATCCATCAATACAAGATGAAATTTGGGCCACTCTTCAATAAATCTCCACTTTGACGTAAATTCCATTGTAATGAATGAAACTTCAAGAAATTCTCCTACCTATAATAGAATTCTACTACAAAGAATAGAAATTGACTCTTTTTAACAAAAATTCTCCAAAACTTTCACCTCTTCCACAAATCCCCAAATAGGACAAATTTAATGACTAAATATCAACTGAATCTAAGCACTGCTCAACATAATTACTTTGGGTGTCAAAGTTGCTTGAATTATCATTACGAGCAACAAAATAACAAATAACTCAATAATAATTACTAAATAGGACAATATCATACTCTGTAATAGAATCAACACAACTATCTACTTTTGTAAAAGATTATTTGCTAAATTCAATACATTCGACCACATTTAAAGTATAATCAATGGGTAATTAATACATAACGTCCTATATTTCACTATTATTGTGGTTGTCATTACTTTTTTTTTTCTTTTTGGCATTTTTCACCTCATTTTCACATTTCATTACGCAAAAGACCATTTTCATCAATTTCTCAATTAAAAGTTGTAAAATAACAAATATACCATTCCATTTAAATAATAGAAAAAGAAAAGAAAAAAACTAATTGGAATCATAGTCCCAACTTTTTTAAGAAAGTGCAAACGAGTCCCAAATAAATTATTAAAAGGGTATTTAGCACATTATGACCCTACCTTTTCCTATTATTGTGAAAAAGTCCATATCTTTCATTTTTTTTTTTGACATTTTCAATCTTAATTACACCTTTAGTTGGGCATATAATCTTTTCTATCCATTTTCATCAAATTTCTCAATAAAAGCTGTAAAATAACGAATATACACTATTTTTGAATAAAAAAAGAAAAATAATTTTTTATTTCTAATTTTTAATAATTTATTTGAAAATAGTTAGTACTTCTTTTTAAAAAAATTAATTTCTAATTTTTTAATAATTATTTGCGACTCAGTTGCAATTTTTAAAAAAATCTTTAGGATGAAATTGGATGAAAATAGATAAAAAAAAATGATTTGTACAATCAATTGTGTGATTAAGGGTGAAAACACCACACAAATAAAATGTTTGAACAATTTTCACGATAATAGCAAAAGGTATAGACATTACGTGCTAACCACCATTTTAAAAATTTATTTGGAACTCGTTTGCACTTTTTTAAAAGTTTGAGACTGTGGTTGCAATTGGTTCTTTTTTTAAAATAAAATTCTATATTCATAGCCATGTCAACGAGCTGAACCGAGCCCAAAAAAAGCTCGGGCTTGGCTCAAACTTTTTTGAGCCCGAGCCAAGCAAAGTCTGACCAAAAAAATGAGGCTCAATCTGAGCCTTAGCGGGTCGAGCCGGCTCGTATTTTTTTTAATATCAAATCTACATTTCTTACTTAAAAAAATTAAAATTTGTAAGGTTTATACGTACTATAAATTAAATAAAAGTTGAAACCCTCATCCTTTCTCCGGATTTGAGATCAGCTACAATTATCGTAGGCAGAGTTAAAATTGGACACGAATAAAATATTTTGTGTACAATTTTTTTTTGAACAAAAAATTTAAAAATTACGTATTTCTGAAACTAATCAATTTGAAGACTTACAATATATTATGCTTTAATCGGCTGCAATTCTTTGGCCATTATACTGTTAACTTGTTCTTAAAAATGTAATTCCGCACATTCCTAGTCCTTCAAACATATTAAAACTTCCAATGTATCTTCTTTTAGTCTTGATCATCGTCACATAAAACTTGACCACCTAAACTAAATGCAGCCTCCGATGCTACTGTAGACACCAGAGATGTTAGTAGATCGTGAGCAATTTTTGATACAATTAGATGCTACCTTTCGCTACACCACCACCATGATAAAAGACTAAATTTTTGTAATTCTTGTGGTTTAAACATACTACAAACGTCTACGTAGCCATGTCAACGAGCCGAGTCGAGCCAAAACAAAAGCTCGGGCTCGACTCGAGCTTTTTTGGGCTTGAGCCGAGCAAAGCCCGACCAAAAAAATGAGGTTTGGCTCGGCCCAAGCCGATGAGTTTTTTTGCCATCCCTATATATTCGTCAATTCACATCTTTTAATTGAGAAAATAGATGAAAATGACCTTTTGCATAATAAAATGTAGATATAAGGGTGAAAATGTTAAAAAATGAAAGGTAATGACGTTTTCCACAGTAATAATAAAAGATAAGAGTGTTATGTGCTAATGACCCAAAATCAATTAAATCAGCTTCTTCATACCTTTATGCCTTTGTGAAGGCCTAATATTTTTCATGTGTTTGTCTTTAGCAATTAAATATTGTGGCACCGCTGGTGATGGTAGTAAAACGACATTACCCATGAATTCTGAACTTGACTGAGGTGTATTCCTTATTGTAGACCATAAACCAAATTCCAACCGTACTGTACCAAACTCAAAATTCACCTGAGTGCTTAACTTATTGATATCCAAAGATTCTATAGAACCCTACCAGACATATAATTGGGACCTTCTCTGTTTCTTCATCACAATATGAGCACCTTTATTAACATTCAAAACTCCACCTTCACTAGTGTGCTTATATCCTTTTAAATTAGGAGTACTCAAGTAGATAAGATTTCTTTTCAAATCTGGAACATCTCACCTCATCAAGTATTTTGACAATTTCATCAAACATCGTAATTCTAACCTTTCCACTACGAGCTATCTTACAAGGTGCATTATTTATCATTACCACAACGCCTTTTGAAACTGCTTCATATGTTGAAAACAAATCTTAATTAGGACACATGAAAAGTGCAAGTTGTATCAAGAATTCAATCCTCGTTAGGTTTGGAGTTGTCGTTAGAAATTACCAAAAGTTCATCGTCATAGCAATCTTGTGCAATATTGGCTTCACCTGAAGTTTCAGGTTGTTTTTCCTTCTGATTGGCAACAGCTGATTTATCCCTATTTTGCAACTTATAACAATCATTCCTAATGTACCTCTTTTTCTTGTAGTAATTACCAATCTTATTGCTGGAATTAGACTTTGATTTGTCTCTTTCATAGTCACCATAAATAACAAGGTCTTCTTCATGAGCCTTAAATCCAACAAGATGCTTCATCTTCTCTTTTGAGAATAGGGTATCATAAACTTCTTCAATTGTGAAAGTATTACGACTATATAAGATCGCGTCTTTAAAATACATATATGAAGCGATCAACAAACACAACAAAAGCAACTCTAAATCTTCTTCATCATACTTGATATCCAAGTCTCTAAATCACTAGTAATTTCCTTAAAAATAGCTAGGTGATCTTCAAGTAATTAACTTTCTGTCATATGATGAGAATACAATTGCTACTTCAAATACAATTTGTTGGTTAGACTTTTTGTTATGCACAATTGCTCAAACTTCAACTATATTGCAGCGGCGCTTTTCTCCTTTAAAATGCCCGGAGAATATTATTCAAAAGATGAAGATGAATTTGTGAAAGGGCGATCATTACTTTGTTTGTCCTCCAATGTCCAATATGAGGCCATTTTTTCTCCAATTTTACCATTTTATGTCGATTTGTATCTAACAAACATAATACACATAGAATTAAGACATAATTCATCAAAATAACCAATAAATATTTGACTTAAATGCCCAAATAAGTGTGCAAAATACACTTATCAAACACCCCCCGAACTTAAATATTTGTTTGTACACAAAACAAATTATAGTCTAACTCAAAACATAGTTGGTTATATAACATGATGTTGGTCTTAGGATTGGCATTTTTGTGCGAAAACAAAGAATATTTCAAAACCATCTAGAGGAATCAATCTCTACCTATTTAAAGAAAAACTCGATGTGGGTGTGTATGAAGACTTGCGTAAAATATTGCAAGCTCATGATTAGTTCAATTCCCAACCCTCAATAGTCAATTATTTCCTTTCTTCATTTGTGAGATATACACCATCAAACTTATGTTTTTTGCTCACTTTTCCCGAGGTGTGTTCTTAGGTTTCAAATTAGATGATTCTAATCCTTATCACTTCAACAATTAAGGATTCTATGTTAGTTTTGATTGCTTCAACCCCTAAAATCCATCTAAACTACTTATCTCTTATGAAAGTTTAGTTCTTCCAACCAAGTGTTAGGGACTCAATTGAAATATGTAATGTGTCTTCTATTTTATGCACTTTCTTTTTTAATTATGTATGTGTATTCTGTTTCATATACTAGCTCGATCCATTTCATGTTTTTTTTTTTTTTTTTTGGATTTTCAACAAGTGTCTTCATTGAGATCTTTTACAGTAGCTTCGCAACTTGACAACTTTTCCCTTTATTCATACCTAATGAGTGCAATGCCCTTTATTAAATACTTAGTTTTCGAAACCAACCCCTAACTTAAGTTTTTCATCTGATCTGATCTTATTGATTTTAAACAATCCACACAATAATTTCACATATGGAATCCCTATTCATCTCAATATTCCCCTAGACTAGCTCAACCATCTCCAAACTGTCCTAGAAGTGGTTTAGGAATATATATAATTATGATTTTTTGGAATTTAATCAACTATGTTCAATATTTTTTTTTTCACAATGTAAACAAAATCACTCACTAACGATGCAAACCATAAGTATTGTGTGCAATATAGATCAAGTTTTACACAAACAAGTATCAATCACTGAACATGTAATATTTCCAGCACTCCTAGTCTAATACATGATTCCATTATAAAAATAATTTACGGCAAGCCCATCTAACACACAGGCACACAAAAGCAATAAAAAGTAATTTTTTTTACAATATTACATAAGCATGCAATAAATACAATCAATGATAATATCACACAACACCCCAAACTTAAAATGTGCATTGTCCTTAATATGCAAAACTATAGCTCTAGTATGCGAATATAAGGACAAAGAGGAAAAACTGACAACTCCCCTATATAAGTTGAAGACGATGGTTGAAAAGGCATGAAGTGCAAGAGCTAGTTGGTTTGCTTTGTCGCACTCTTCCCCTTGTCCGTTGTTGGTTTGAATGTTCCTCCATGTCATGTTCTTGCAAAATACAACACAAACATTAGGGACCAAATAGCTTGGAACATTTAATACTTAGCACTCTTCAATTACCACCCAACATCCACCCATAACACCCACAGATTTAGGAGAAATAAGACTTCAAAATTGGCTGCCTGCAAATTTCCAAACTATGGAATCTCACCCTCCGGTAACCACCATGATCGTGGACCACCACTGGCCGGTTGCCCACACCAAGATGACTCTAACCATGGTGGCAATTCATCCCAAACAACCCTTCAGCAGATTGAATTTGCTGTTGAAAACTACCTAGTCACGACTATCATGAAATAACCTTCGAACTTTGCAAATTCTGACGCCATTCGGCGCACCCATGATCGTAAACTACATGGACTGGGTTCCTTTTCACCTGGTGTACCTTGCCCAACTATGGGTCAAGGCCAATTATACCCAAAAATGGACGAATTCGTGGCTGCAGCTAGATCCCTGTTCGAAAAATTCTGTACGTACGATTTTGATGAATCAATGCTACTCCAACTATTCAATTCGACCAACAAAAACTCAATTGACATTGTTAAGGTTATGAGTGATCAGTCAATTGTATCAATTAACACTCCAAATTCGGGTAATTTGATTCCTTCAATTGACACAACCAACGTTGAAACCAGCTCATACTAGTACAACTTCAATGCTAATGAAATCGGCCAATATCTTGATGAAACTTAACTTCAATTTTCATCCACCTCCATGGGTTTTACTTAAAATCGATTATGTAGCCTCCAAATTAGGAAACAAACAACATATTCGGACTTACCATGCCCGAAATGTATAGATTAGTTTGGGTTTCTCCTTGCCGGTCGTTTCATGTGCCGCCATACGCGGCACCGGCCCTCCCGCACGTGCCATCCATGCGTGGCTTCCACCTACTATTTCCAACGCTCCAATCTCAGCTAAACCATCTGTTCCTTTATCTGAGATTTTTACTACTACTCAAGCTCCACGATCTTATGCTGCAGTGCTTAATTGTCGACCCACTATTACTCAAACTAAAAATGAGTAAAATAAAATCATTTGTGCATGTCCTTCGAACACCTGAAGATTCTAGACATCACAGTTTGGTTTCTAAGGAACTATACATCATCATGGTGAGCCTGATATTTTCTTTGATAAGGTAGATGAACAGTTTGGCGGAGGCTTACATGCTTGTTGGTAAATTTGTGCATCGCAAACCTTCTATGACGAAGGTAAGTGAAAATTTTATGCGCTTTGGTTTTATTAGTGCTTATGAGACTAGCCTGATTGATGATGCACATATTATTATTTATATAGCGCATGAGGATGATTATTCATGATTATTCTTCAAACCCACTTGGTATATTGATGGTTGTTCTATACGGGTTTTTAAGTGGACCCATAGTTTTAGTCATAATCATGAGGTTCCTATTGCTCTAGTTTAGGTTTCATTTCCTTTGTTCCTTATTCATTTTTGGGCTAAAAGCGCATTATTTGCTAAAGCTAAGACTGTTGGGCTCCCACTTTGTATTGACGAAGCAACTTCTGATATTCGACGACCTAGTGAGGCGTGAGTATGTATTGAGGTTGATATGGAATGTAAACTCCCTAATAGAATATGGACTAAGAGAGAGAAAATGGAGATATTGGCAGTTTGTTGTTTATGATAAGGTGCCAGACTTTTACTTTCAATGTAGACACTTCGGACATTTGGGTGAGAGTTGTTCTAGTGGTTTGCATCCTACCCCATCATCTGTGGGTTCGATTGTTGTTGACCCGACTTATAGGCCTAATCTAGTTTTGACTAAGGATAATGGTAAGGTGAAGAAGATTGTAACTGCGGTCAGAGATGGACACATATTAAGAGAAATCAAAGGAAACAAACATCTGTTAATCATATGGCTTCTAATCTTTATACATCAGATGTGATTTCTCATTCTACTTCTCAAACTTTTACCACTACTGCTCCTATTATCCCCGTCGCTATAGTTACTATATCACAAACATCTACTAATCATATCGCTTCTAGTCTTTATACTACTCCACCTGTTATTAGCAATATTACTCCACATATTACTATCTCCATTTCAACAGATAATTCTACAATTGCTCTTATTAGGGTGGATACTCAGACTTCTCATGTTATTACCTTAGCTCCTCAGTTAGTAGTTCAGTCTCCAGACCCCATCAACAGTGCTCTTATGATGGTTAGTTCTACATATTTTGATCCTTTCTTGGTAGATATGTTAGAAAGGCTACATGGTTATATGGAGCTAGATGTTCCTGTTATCTATGTACCTTGTCAGCGGAATATGGAGGATTCTTTTATCTATAAATGAGTCAGATTTTGATGTTTTTTTTCTCATATTGAAGTTCATCAACAGGGTTCATATCGTCGATCTTCTGCTGATGGATGGTAGATAGAGGATGATGGTTTTATCCTAGTTGGCCGAAAAAGAAATTCGAAAACTACTGATACTTCATTTCCTAGGATGGTGACCAGGAGTCGATCACATAATACCTCTTTATACACATCTAGATGAGTACCATTATATGGAATGCGAAGGATGTAGTTACTCACCAATGCCCGAAGAGACTTATACAGCTTCATCATGTATATCTCTTAGTTATACTGGAGTCTTTTGTTCTTCAACATAGATTTTTATATATTTGATGATATCTGCGCTTTAACACGAGAGTTCAGAATGTGTCGAACAAGATCTAGTTTTTTTGGAATGCGGGGACTATTGTTATCATTATTTTTTATTATCCCTAGTCCCTTTACGTTAGAGTTGAGGATCCCAAACTAGTGCGTCCCATCTATTTGACTCATGTCTATGCTTCATTTAACGTAGCTATGAGGAGGGATTTGTGGGAGGAGATTCACCACATTATCCTTGATATGGACAACCCTTGGTTAGTTGGGAGAGACTTTAACGTTATTACACATGATGGCGACTGCACTAGCCATAATACTCGTGATCAAGGCACTACTACTTTCTTTGATGTGATGTTAGATTGTAGTTTGGATGACGCTGGTTTCCTTGGGAATCGGTATACTTGGACCAACGATTGAGTCAAAAAGAGACTAGATATGGTACTCATTAATTCTACAGGTGCAGCATTTTGTCAACAGTGTACATTGAGGCACTTTAATCGGACTTTATCTGATCATTCACCTTTATTACTTCAGTGGGTTTTTGATGATGATTTGGGGCCTAGACATTTCAGATTCCTGAACGTTTGGACCCAGCATCATGGTTTTTTATTCTTTGTCGATCAGAAGTTGTCACTCCCTACTCATCTTACGGGGATTACTGCTATTTGGGAGAAGTTCTTTAGGCTGAAATAGGGACTACGTTGGTGGAATTGACATATGTTTGGAGGTGTTTTCCAAATGGTGCAAGACGTTGAGAATAGGGTGGATGAGGTAGAGATATTATATGATAGAGACCCTACACCAGAGCATCGTGACCTATTACATTGTGCCCAGACAGTTTTGAATCGGACCTTATCTATTGAGGAGGATTTTTGGAAGCAAAATTCCGGTTTACGTTGTTAGCCCAAGATTGACTAACCAAGAGGGGGGTAAATTGGTTATTTGAAACATTTTCGACTCTTAGTCTCAAAACTATTCAGCACACAAGATACAAACGCTAAGTGTAATACAACAAGTAAATATGCAAATATGATAACTTAATTCAAGTATGATATAGCACAATGTAAATAGCAATTTAAAGTAAAGTGTAATAATGTAAAGATAGCAAACCAATTTAATGGGGTTCGTTCCAATGCAATGATCTACGTCCCCATTACCAAGCTCTCCGTCACGAGTAAGGCCAAATGTACTAATGTAAATGGTAACTTACAAACAAGGAGTTTCGATCCTTTTACAACGTTGAGCTTTCGGGGATCTCAAGACGACCCACACTATTGAGCTTTACGGGACCTCAATATGACCTACACGGTGACTTACAACAAGGCACACCAAACCTTATACAATGTTGATCTTTAATGGACTACAACACGACCCACAATTTAAATGAATTTTACAACTGAAATATTATCTTCTTAATGAATGATAAATTCAAAGTTGAAAACAAGAAGAGAAGAAAGCAAACACTTCAATAGATAGCAATGAATTTAGCTCAAGTGTTGATGTTGTAAACTTTGATAAAGGATAGATAATGAAATAGTTTGTATTGTTATCAAAGTTTTCAACCATTGATCTCTCTTAACAAAATAACACAAATTAAGTATAGGAGAGATTTACACTTCAATATAAGTGTTGACAAAGAAAACTTTTATCAAGAGTTTGAAAATAGATGAGATTGAAAAGTTTCTTTACAAGATTGAATTCTTGATTAAATGGATGAAATCAATGAATTCTTTGTAAATGAGATTGAATATAAAATCATTAAGCTCAAAGATTTTTAATAAATAACTCTCTTAATTTTCTCTCTAAAGTTGTACAAATTGAATGCCAAGAGAGTTGGTATTTATAGGTGAAAAACTATCAAAATCTCTGTCGTACCGGACGGTCAATTTAGCTATTATTTCTTGTCAGAAAAGAAGACTGTTGAAAATTTTACCGTTGGGTCAAAATTTGATTTACCGGACGTCCGGTATGGTCAACCATTGACTTTTTTTTTATTTATTTTTTTTGCAAAATGTTTTGAATGAAAATATGATATAAGTCCAAATATCATTTTAAAAATCAATTTTACTTTTGATCAAAACATTTTATGCAAGTGGTAGTGAAAATAATTTTTCGTGCAAAAAATGATTTTTGAGCTTGTCACGAATCATTGCGAAGTATTGAAATGTTTTACCTTTACATTTAAAAAAAGTCTAAATACTTTGTTTTGAATATCTTCACGTGCATGCTTGATCGTACTTCGACTTTTGTCTCAATTCTTGTTGAGGTATCTTTTTGCGAGTTTATTCAATATGATTCTTCATAGCCTCGTTTGATCAATTTTGTTTCCACGTCGAGCGTTGTATGCAAATTACTTGGTTTCAAACTTCGTGTCTTTGATTTTATTATTGTGAAATAATCACTATAGACACTCGAAGTCAATTTGTTAGAAATAAACATAATTTGTTTGTGATAATCAAAACGAGACGTCAACCATAGGTCAACAATTTCCCCCTTTTTGATTATGACAAACACGATGATTTGCAATATACAAATTTAACAAATTGATAAGAGATAAAAGTTACATACATATATTCCAATCAAAATATTGATCTTGTTTGTTATGATCAAAACATTAAGGATGGAATCAACCATAGGTCAACAATTTCCCCCCTTTTTGATTATGACAAACAAGATGATTTGCAAAGTATAAGTTTAAAAAACTTGATAAGGAATAAAGTTGCATACATAAATTTCCTCTATCGTTTTCACTTATATTCCCTCTATCATGCATAATCATCTAATTCATCTTCCCCCTTCTGGCATAAGTAAAAAGAATACGAGAGGGAAGTCAACTATAGCATAAAAATGTTGGGACATCATATCGATTAAGGAATATTATAAATTTATCATGCAATTTCATATTCCTCCTATCTTATACAAATCGATAATCATATGCTCAAAGCATATATCAAGTCATGCATAATTATGTATTCAAAACATATTGTATCAAGGCATGCATAATCATCTCACTTCATTTTCCCTTGTTGACACAAGCCAAAAGATATAGCATTTAAGATCAAAAGATAATTATAGGAAATAATAAAAATTCCATTTTCAATGCTTTTCAAATTTATCTTACTCAAATTCTTCTTTTTGCATAAGCAAAATGATAGCACATATGAGAGGAAGATAAGATCAAAACTTTAAATCAACCATAGTAATATATCTCCCCTCAATAGATCACAAGATGCCAAGTATATAAAAATTTAATAATAGTCATCACTTTATGGTAAAATGTTAATCAAGGTATAAGTGATGAAATGTTGAAAGTAAAATCATTCGAATAGAGTTTAAAATTTCCCTTTTCAACATTCCTCATCTCTTGCACACATCAATGAGAGTCATGTTTGTGTATATAGCATAATGTTCTATGCATTTCTACAATTCATTGAAATAGTAGATCACATTTATCATACTTTGTACAAATAATTGAACTCCTTAGCCACAAATTTGAAATTCTAATGCAATATCTAACTTTTGGGTGCCTTTATAACATAATGTTTTAATGACATTAAGTTATCTAAGATTTGTTTAGAGGCACAAGTGTATGATTCATGAGTATTGAATTGAAAATTTAGCACATACTCACATACTAATATAACATCGAGTGTACTTGTAATTTAAAAGGAGAGTAGAACATACCTCAATATTATGCTATGGTTATAAAAGTATCTTGATCATCTTTTGTCCACTTGATTGATGAGCTCATAGAAGTTTTCATTTGAATTTACCTCACCATTAATAGCCATGAAACACATATTGACAATTTCTTCTTGGCTATTGTTTCCGTCATCCTCATCTTCATCGCTTTGATCCCATGTAGCTTGAAGAGCCTTCTTCTTGAAAACTTTTCTTTTGTTTGGGCATTCGGTGCTTTTGTGACCCGGTTTGTTACAATTGTAACAAACGATTTTCTTGCCCCTTTCTTCATTCTTTTGACAACTTCGAATTTTTCAAAAATTTCTCCATTTCTTCATAAGAATGACCAAATCATCAAGCTCTTCATCACTCATATCATTGCTTGTTGTGTCTTCATCAATTGCCGATTTTAGAGTAATTTGGCGTCTTTCCCCTCTTGATTCTTCTTTGCTCTTTCTTGGTACAAGTAAATGTGGTATTATCCTGGTCGTCTAAGGCAATTTCAATTTGGTAATAACCAGAATAGTCGTCCAAAAAATGGTAAAAAGGATGGCCAGCCACACGCTCTAGAATTTGGTCTAGAAAGGGAATGTGAAAGTGGTCATTGTGAGTGGCAGCATTTAACTTCCTATAGTTTATGCATATGCGACATCTAGTCACTATTTTTGTGGGGACCATTTCACTTAGTTCATTTTTCACCACTGTGATTCCTGACTTCTTAGGAACTACTTGTGTAGGACCAACCCATTTACTATCGTCGATAGGATAAATGATTCATGCATCTAACAATTTTAGTACTTCATTTTTCACTACTTCTTTCATTGTGGGGTTTAGTCTACGTTGGGGATCTCTTCTAGGGCTAGTTCCTTCATCTAGATGAATCCTATGAGAGAAAATTAAAGGGCTAATACCCTTGATATCAGCTATAGTTCATCCTAATGCACATTTGTGCTCATTCAGAATATGTAAAAGTTGCTTACATTGTGATGCATCCAATTCTGAAGATATAATAACAGGAAAGGTATCACCTGGTCCAAGAAACTCATGTTTCAATCCTTGAGGTAGCGATTTCAACTCTGGTTTGGGACTCTCAATACTTGGTGGTTGTTGTCCTCTACTCATTTCTTGCAATTCTCAAATTTTGGCTGCCATGGTGATGCTCCATAATCCTACATTTTTTGCAAAAATGGTACAAATATTAGTATACTCTTCATCATCAACAGCAAATGGAATTTCAGAAGCTAAGATGAATGAGTTCAAATGATCAAAATCAGTAGTTGCGGGTGTCTCCTCTTAAATGAATGTATCAATTATAAATGTTTGATGACACTCATCATCCTCCTGTGGTTGTCTAGAAATGTGGAAAATATTGACTTCTAAAGTCATATTTCCAAAAGATAGCTTCATTAGACCATTCCTACAATTAATAAGAGCATTAACAGTGGCAAGAAAAGGTCTACCAAGAATTATTGGGATTTTAGTGGGACAACCAGGATCTTTATACTTAGGTGGGACCTTTTGTTCAATTACAACACTTACCCGCTCAGTTAAGAAAGAAGTTTTCTTAACATGGTGCTTCATCTTCACAATGCATAAGTCCTTTAGCATATGTGGGGACCTGAGCAATCACATGTAAAAGGGATATATTGATTTTCACCTGTTTAAAGTGTTCCAAAATTTCATTGTGTTGCTCGGTTGCTTTCAAGGTAGGTTTGAGAGCTTGAGGGAAAGGTACTCTAGTTGGGATCTCCACTACCTCTTCACTAGGTCTATCATATTCTAAATTGCTAGAATTTTTCTTCTCATCTCTAGGCTTGTTGGTTGGTTCTATAGTCTTTCTGGACCTAGTGGTTATGACATTTACTTCCTTAAGGTTGTTTTCTTCTGAGCCTGAAGTTTGTGCCATGTGTTGTCCTTTAGGATTTGGTTGGGCCTGAGTTGAAAATTTCTCATGCTCCCATACACTAAAGCATTGGTCAATTTGGACATGTGGGCTTTCATCTCTTACTTTCCTCAACAACCTGGGTAATCATAGTTTCAAATTTGTAATTAGTTTTACCTTGTGCCTATATAAAAGCATGTCATGTATCCTCTAAGGAGTTCCTAGAAGATGTAGGTTGATATGAGGGTATAATGTAGGTTCTATTTGGTTGGGCCTATTGTTGATTATCAAATTTTAGCTAAAATTGGGATGATTCCGCCATCCCTTATTGTAGGTTTCAGAGAAATGGGCATATGGGTTTTGGTACATGCCTAAGGCATTACAATATTTCTCATACACTCTCCTCATCTCAACGTAAATGATACACTCTTGTGCTAGGCGATCAGTTCCACCACACACAAATAATTTCCACTAGACTCAGCATGGGATACATATTGTATAGGTTTCGAGCCTTTAGCACGTAAGGTTTCAAGTTCTTTAGTTAGGGCTTCTACCTTTGCTCTAAGGCTATCCTCCTCCCTAAGATGATAAATACCCATGCTAGTGGGGTTACTTCTGGGTTGTGACCTATTAGCACTCTCAGTGGCACTAGGTCCCGCCCAAGTATGGGCTTTTTCAGCTAAGTCATCTAAGTACTCTATAGCCTCATCTGGATCTTTTTGTAGGAAATCACCATTACATATCATTTCAACAAATTGAAGCTCCCTAGGTGTTAACCCCTCATAGAAATAGCTCACAATGTGCCAGCTCTCATAACCGTGGTGTGGACACAAAGCTTGCAACTCTTTGTATCTTTCCCACGCCTGGTATAGGGTTTCGCTATCTTTTTGGGCAAATGAGTTGATTTGTCTCTTCAAGGCATTAGTCTTATGATATGGAAAATATTTACTAAAAAATGCATGAGTCATTTCAACCCAAGTTCCAATCGAACGTGGTTTCAATTAATACAACTAGGTTTTCTCACTTTTTTTAAAAGAAAATGGGAAAAATTTAAGCCTAATTGCACCCATCGTACCATGTTGATTATGGAAGGTTGCTACCACCTCCTCAAATTTCCTAATATGCACATATGAATTTTCATTTTCAAGTCCACAGAAATTGGGAAGAAGTTGAATCATTCCTAATTTAAGGTCCATGCGTGGCATAATATGGAAATATAATACATGATGGTGTAGATGTGCATATGGGGTGGAAATAATCATGTAAAGTCCTGTAAGGTGTATCATCATGTTCGCTTTCACTCATTGCGTTGTATGATGTGATGTTCGTTCTAATAGATGCAGTATCAAAAATAGGGTTAGGAAGAGATTCAAACATTGTAAAAAAATCCTGCAGTGAATCGTCCTCATTTGTCTCGATTTCTGTTCATACACACAAACAAAGAATGGAAATATGTGAAAAAATAAGAAATAACAATGAATAAAATAAACTAACTAAAAAATGAAAAGGAAAAGGAACAAAGTCACCATTTTGCTAAAAACTCCTTCAACTTATTGTACTGTCTCCCCGGAAACGGTGCCAGGACTTGATTACACCCAAAGAATAATGCAGTAGTTGTAGTGCAGCTTTGGGATATCGATTCGACAGGGAGATAGAAAAATGCTCAAAGAATAAAAAATGGATGAATTATCCTCTTCGATGTGTTGTAAAATTCAATATTTGAAATGTGAAATTCGAATCAATAACTTGAGGTAATGAAGCATCATAATTTCCTCAATTGGATTGGATTGATCACATCAATTATTCATTTTCTTCCCAACTCTCTAATAGGAGGATTTATCGTGAAAACCAATTTAATTCGCAAATGTAATCCTAGAATCTAAACTTATGGTATATTCACACAATTTTATTGGAAAAAGATCAAATATCGACCATATATATCAAGTATAAGACAATAATCAATCAGCCAATAAAGTAATATTGAGATTAAAACTCAATAATTATTTCAATCATTCAATAAAAAGAGCATGACTAGATTTATAAAAGACTTGATAAAAGTTAAACCAATCTCAACAATAAGTAATTGAAATTGAAACTCAACAAATAATTTAATTTAACAATGGAAAAAGTATGATTGAATCCATGAAAAATCTTGTAAATGCTAAACCGATTTCAATGTAAGTTAATGAAAAGAAAATTCTAAATACTAGAATTTTTCAGCAATTACATGAATAAATTGATGTGAAATCTCCGAATCCAACAAGTTCATTCCTTGCTTTACCTTGGTTTTTAGTTTCTCATGGAGATTCTTGAGTCAAAGAGAAGAAGAACAGTGTATGGGGGTGTTCTCTAGTTTTCTAGGACATTTTAGGGCTTAAAAGTCGAGAGAAAAGTTGTTTCCATAAGACTTTGATGTAAATTAGGAAACTGGAAATCACGTCTCGAAAATACTCTGTGTGACCGCATAGTTATATGTGTTGCAATAGCATGGAATGCTGGAATTGGCTACTGAAAATCTCTGAAAGGTACTATGCGACCGCATAGCTTTAGAAGTTTTCCACCTAATAGTTTTCAGTATTTTCGTCATAACTCTCTCTATAGATGTCCGAATGAGGAGATTCAAGATGCGTTGGAAAGCAGAATCCAAGAGCTACAACTTTTCTTCAGATACCATCTTCGAATTTGACTCATTTCTTCATCCAATTGACCTCTAACACTCTCGAGTCTTCATCACAAGGTTAGAAACAAGTTTAGAGTATTTTCACTTTAGTCTTGAACTTTCACTTTCTTCTATTTTGGTCATTTTTTGCCATTTTCTTCTAATTTCCACCGTATTTGTTCATTTGCAACCTAAACCAAAATATAAATGTGCTTAGAACATTTAGACTCCAATAAATCATAAAAATGCAATTATTAGTGAATGAAAAACGTAATAGTCGCACTATTATCAGTTCTTCATTACCAACTAGCATCTTATCTACTTTGTGTTCCAAATTTTTTAGAAGCCCCATTAGTTCTTCATTCGTTTTAATCCATTCTTCAACATCTTTTAGATGGTCCTCAATTAGGTTTGACCAAATTTTAACTTCGAGATCTGAAATACGTTTTAAAATCAAAATATTTTATTGAAACATTTAGCTCAACCTCAGATAGCCATCTCAAACGTTCTTCAATTAATTGTTGGACTTACTGAGAAGAGCATAAAATAATAAAAAACAATAAATTGAAATGACAAAGAAATAAAGAAAAATGCCCACAAACCTTGTCAATCTTCCATTTTTTTTTCTAAAGACCTTCCAGCTCGATCAATAGATGTAATTTTCCCCCATCCTTTTGTTGAACAATAGGATACTCAAAATCATCATCATCATCCTGATCAACCCCCAAAGCCTTCAACAAATAAACCAATTCCATAATCTTCTTCATTATCTACCTCAAGAGGCACAAATCGATTGACTTCCAACTGAAAAATACATAATCATATAAATAGCAACAAAAAAACAAAAGACAAAATAAATAAATAATAAAAGTAAATAAAAATTACTTTAATCAAATAAAAAATGGTCTTCCTTCAACCCACCAATGTCACATGCTAATTACTACTCCAACTTGACATCTGAGAACACTGAGGTTTATGCTTAATGCAGTAATTCTTCCGAGCAATAGCAGGGACAGTTTCATAAATCCATACTTAAAAAGCAAGTAGGAATCCATTCAACCTATACTCTAAAACTTCTTTTCCATAAAAATATTCTTCATTCTCTAATTAAATGCACACTTTAGGGATGATAATGTCATACTAGAAATTTTTATACCCTACAGAAAATAATTCAACTCAGACTTCACATGACACAAAAAAAAAAAAAAAAAAGAATCATCAACTACCTTATATGATACAATGTACCAAAAATGAAGGGTTTAATCAAATAAAGTATACCTATATCTACAACATCTTTATCTATAGTGTCAGCATGCAAATTTACAAACAATTCTTTTGTTGTGATGCTTTGGTGATCTTTTAATTACTGTTCTTTCCAACGATTCTTCACTCTATATCGAGTAAAGTCACCATTTCTAGTACATATAATCCTTGATTTCAAACAGAACTCTTCAATTGAAAATCTCACAAATTTTCGCAGATGTTGAACAATTTCATTTGAATTGGGCTACTTGTCTAAGCAGCAATTGGTGTATCAATTGTTGTTGCAATACTATTTCCTTCAAATCAATGAAGGCACCAAAACGTCCTTTGATATGGACTAAATTTTTCATTTAAATCTATTATCACCTTGTGCGGAGATAATAATGTGATTTTTCTTTTAAACCAGCACTTGAGGGGTTAATAAATCCCAATCCTACAAAAAGGATAAAAGACACAGTTAAAATAAAATTCAACAACAAATACATGCATTAGGAAAGTCTATAACATACACGTTTGTAACATGTTATAATGACTGAAAACATGTTTGTGATATACAACAATTAAAAGTGTGCATACACTCAAAAAAGTAGAAATAAATAAAAAAGTGGCATAAAGTTAAAAAAAAGTGACATAAAGTCAAAAAAATGACATAAAGTTGAAAAAGTGACATAAAACCAAAAAAAAAAAAAAAAAACCCCCCAAGAGGTTGTAGTATACTGGTTTAACATTATCTATCGAACAAATATAAGAATTGAGACTTTACTTACAGTTTACCCTATCACCACAAAAAATTAAAGAATACAACAATAAAAAAAGATACAATTTCAACTCAGAAACAGGTGCATTCAAGACAGTACATGTCCTTCCTACAACCTTAATAATCTCAAAATCATGTCCGTTTATAAAATTTCCAAAATTTATAGAGATAAAATTTAACGCATTTTTTACACGTGCTTTAGCAAGAAACGACATACGAGGCATTGAAAATGCAGAAGATGGCAAATGAAGGATGTGAAGGAATAAGTTCAGCTCAATTTGGTTCATTAGACCTCACTTTTGACAACTATCTCTCTTGGCCAAGGAACACTTGAAGATGACTCAAAAATTTCCCCCTTCTTTTTCGATTAAATTTGTATCAAAAGAAACGAAACATGGTGAAAATATTGTACATTTAAAAGTCATCTTCAATCTGGTTAAATGTTTTATAAAGTGACAATAAATAAATAAAAAAGTCAGTAAAGTTAAAAAAGTGACATAAAGTAAAAAATGTGGCTTAACTCGACATGGATCGGCTTTTCAGATAAGCTATAGGCCTTGAGCATATTTTCATTTTTCACCAAAATGTAATTTGAGTCGTGGATCCTGTATTTCCTCTTCACAAAAGTTCGTCACCAAATGTTCCACCAACTTTCCACCCCTTCACAACATGAGACACCTAAGACCCTCCATTTATTATTATTTATTTATTTATTTAAACTAAAGGCTTATAATCAATTCAAAATTTTTGACCCTTTTCATTCCTAGAGATAAATATCACATTGACAAAAAAGAAAACAAAAAGAAATTTTTGTATCTAATTTTTTAGTATCTTCAATGACTCCAAGCATTCAACTCGAACTTTTGATGCCATCAAAGACGAATCCAAAACAAAACAAAAGAAAAGTAAGGATATCATTAACATTTGATAAATCAACTTACACATCCATACAAACACTTCACACATAGATGTCACTACTTTAGTTATATGGTACAGTTAGTATACTTCAATGTGAAAAAAAAAGCTCAATAGAATCCATACACAACGAGTTTGATGCTCGTACTCTATAAACCTTAGACATTAATAGCTAAATTTATTCCACTTCTGCAGCTAAGTAGTGAAAAATGTTGGCTACCTGATAATAGCACATTTATTACATTTTTCACCTATTAATATTTGCATTTCTATGATTATTTGATAACTAAATGCACTAATTACTTATATATCTTGGTTTAGGTTGCAAATAGGTGAAAATGATGGAAAATGGAAGAAATGATCAAAATGGAAGAAAGTGAAAGTCCAGGAACTGAAGAACAAATACTCTAAACTTGTTTCCAATCTTGTGATGAAGACTCGAGAGCGTTAGAGGTCAACTTGATGAAGAAATGAGTCAAAGAGATGAAATTTAGCCAAAACACGATCACAAATTAGCTTTCAAGCTGAAAAGTTTCGCACCGATTTTTAGCCTCATATTGAGGCCAGTTTTTGACATGGAAAATGATCGGATTTGAATTTGAAAGCCCTTTGAGTTATCTTTTAAACACAACTTGAATCGCCTCAATCGAACATCAGGAGAGGAAGTTATGACGAAAATACTAAAAATGATGCAGTAACACAGCACCCAGCGCTACCCCTGCAGCGCCCAGGCGATGGACAAACCTAAAATAACAAATTTCCAGCGCCTAGGCGTTGCTCCCATGGTGCCTAGGCGCCGTGCCGTGCAAACTTAGGTCTTTTTTTATGTTTGGGCTGCAAAAAGCCTAAAAGAGGACCCAAAAAACATTCCATAACTCATCATTCCTGATCATTCTTCTTTCTACACCATTCTTTCTCCTCGTTGACTCAAGAATCTCCATGAGGAACTAAAATCCTTGGTGAAGCTACGAAGGAACTCATTGGATTCGGTGATTTCACATCTATTACTTCATGTAATTGGTCTTTTCTTGCTGAATAATCTTAAGATTTAGACTTTTTTTTTCATGAATTTATATTGAAATCGGTTTAATATTTACCAGATTTTTCATGGATTCAGTCATGTTTTTTCCATTTTTTAATCGAACTATTTATTGAGTTTTAATTTCAATTACTTAATTTTGAGATTAGTTTAATTTTTATCAAATCCTTCATAGATCCAGTCATGCTTCTTCTATCGTTAGATTGAACTAATTGTTGAATTTTAATCTTAATATTACTTTATTGGCAGATTAATTACCGCTCTATGCTTGATGTATATGGTCGATCTTTGATCTTGTTCCAATAAAATTGTGCGAATATATCATAAGTCTAGATTCTAAGATTACATTTGTAAATTAAATTGATTTTCACGATATATCTTTTGATTAGAGTGTTGAGATGAAAGTCTCTAATTGTGTTATAAAAATAGAATAGTTGATGTGAATGATCCAATCCAAGTGAGGAAATTCCAACGCTTCACTTCCGCAAATTATTGATTTTAATTTTACCTTTCAAACATTGAATTTTACTACACATTGAAGACGATAACTCATCCTTTTGGAACCCTTAAGCATTTTCCATCTCCTGTGGATACGACACCCCAAAGCTGCACTACAACTACCACATTATTCTTTGGGCGTAATAATTACCTTGGGTTTATAAATTGTTGAATAAATTCTCTTATTATTCTTTGAAGATGGTTCATCATCAAAATTTCATTTCCTCTTCAAATCACTTTCTCTAACCATTTTAGAAATGGGAGTTATATTTCAGAGAGAAAAAGTTGAAATTGAAATTCAAAATTTTGATTTCGGATCGAAAAAGCTAAGGTGTATGCTATTTTTTGATTTGAGGTTTTTACTGTGATATCCACGAATAGAAGAAAGAGAAAAAGGATAGGCACATATATGAAATCGGTAATTCGGATCTTAATAGATTAGGGCTTCTGCTATTGCGATTCCGAATTGTTTGTGGCTAGTGATTATGGTATCCACGAATAGGAGGATGAGAAGACAAAGACGAACTTAAACAGATGAAAGCAGCGAAAATGATCGAAGTCGAAAGCGACGGAAATGGATGGAGATGAAATCGTGAGGAGATGATAGCGTTTTTACATTGAGGAGTGGTTTTGTATTGAATGAAGTTTAGGTTTTTGGTTTATGAAGTATTAATTACGGGTTAAATGGGTTAATCGATTTTAAAAGGGTATTATTTAATTTAGTTAGTTTAAGGGGCCTACTTTTCCCTTTTGAAAATTGCATTATGACCCAATTGTATAATTACATACATGACCTTACAATTTCTCAAGTTGCATAATAGGCCCTTACTTTTAAAATTGTAACTTGAAGTTCATCAGTAGGGTTCCGTCCGTAGATCTTCTTCCGATGACTTGCCAGATATGGCTAGTAGGACAGAGTAGGATGAATTTATCCCAATTGGTCGAAAGAGATATTTGAAAGTCATTAACACTTTACTTCCTAGGATGGTAACCGAGAGTCGGTCACATGATACCTCTTCACCCAGATGAGTGCCATCATTTGAAATGTGAGAGATGTAGGTACTCGCAATGCTTGAAGAAACTTATCCAACCTCTTCGGGTCTATATTTTGGTTATTTTGGAGCCTAAGATTTTAGAGAGAAGTTTTGGTTCTATTCGTCGTTATCTGCACTTCGACTTTGGGGTTCAGAATGAGTCGAATAAGATTTGGGTATTTTGGAATGTGGACACTACCAATATTGTTCTTCACGATCAGATTCAGTTTCTACATGTTAGAATTGTAGATCCCAGACTAGCATGACCAATTTACTTGACACTTGTATATGCTACTTGTGTGGCCTCAATTAGAAGGGACTTGTAGACGTGTCTTCACAACATTTTCCTCTCCTTGGATGATCCTTGGCTATTCGGGAGAGACTTTAACGTTATTATACATGATCGTGAACATACTGGTCATAGTAGGCGAGATCGTGGATCTAGTGCCTTCTTTGATATGATGTTAGACTATGGACTAGAGGATGCTGGATTTTCTGGATCACAGTTTACTTGGACAAATGGTAGGGTCAGTAAGAGATTGGATTGAGTTTTGATTAACTCTATAGCTATAGATTTTATCTAGACAGCTTACTGTGATGCATCTGAATCATATTTCGTCTGATAATTCACATTTACTCTTACATTGGACTTCTGATGTTGATTAGGGCCTTAGACCATTTTGATTCCTCAATGTTTAGACTAAGCATCATGACTTCTCAACCTTCATCTCTCAAAAGTTGTCACTCCCAACTTATCTTATGGGGATGGCTACTTTCTGGGAGAAGTTCTTCTAGTTGAAATAGAGACGTTGAGGTAAAGGTTGACCAGACAGATATTGAGTTTGAGAGTGACCCTATATTGGTGCAACGTGATTTACTTCATCATCCACATGCTACATTGAACCGATCCTTAGCTATTGAGGAGGGTTTTTGGAAGTAAAAAGATGGTTCTCATTGGGTGTCTGAGGGAGATCACAAACTCGATATTTTCATACTATAGTACATGGACGACGGATTAGATCTCATATCATGACTATCAGGACTCAAGCAGATGATGTTCTTTCTACATCAACAAACATTCAGACTTGGTGATCTCATTTTTAGGGATTTATTATCTGCTCTTTCACAGCTTCTGAATTCTATCTGTCTTGATATCATACACAGGATACTGACGGAGGTAGATAATATGGAACTGAACCATATCCCTTTGATTGATGAGGCATGATAGGTAATTTTCAATATTGATGTTGATATTGTTATGGGTCCCAATGGATTTTCATCCTTATTCTACTAGCACTATTGAGATATTATACATGATGATGTATATGTGCAGCCATTGATTTCTTTAATGACAGCCACTTGCCGTGAGGTTTTTGCTGCTACGTCGATTGTTTTGCTCCCGAAGAGGTATAATGCTTGCAGATGGACTAATTATCGACCTATCACTTTGTTTACAATGTTCAACAAGCTTATCACTAAGTTAAATTGAGTTCGTTACTGCCACGTATTATTTCCCATCGACAGAGTGGTTTTGTCCCTGGTCGCCTTATTGGGGATAATATGGTGTTCATTTAGAAGCTTCTCCACACATTAGATGATAGAGTGGGTAGAGGGAATACTATGCTAAAGTTTGACATGGATAAGCATATGATCGTATGGACTGGATTCATTTAATCTATTCTAGTGGGATTTAGTTTTGACTAGTTGTGGATTGATAGGATCAAACGGTGTATCTTTGAATGTCGTTACTCATTGCTTCTGGATGGCTACCCATGTGGTTTCTTCCCATCTTAACGTGACTCAGACATGGAGATCCTATCTCCCCCTATTTATTTATTATTGCTACAAATTACTCATCTCGACTGCTTACTCAGAGGTTTCGGCATATCCTAGAATGCAGTATCGGCATAGAGGTATTACACTTGTTTCTCATCTTTTTTTTTTGCTGACGACATAATTATATTTGCCAATGGCGAGAACAAGTCTATCAAAAAGGTTATAGACTGCTTGGAGCACTATGAGAAGGTCTCTAGCCAGATGGTGAATAGAGATAAGAGTGGTCTTATATTGCCTAGGCAGGGTATTAGATATTTAGATACGGATGCTAGTGATTTTAACAGGATTTTCACATCAGCGACAGCCATTTACATACTTGGGAGTCTCTTTGTTTAAGGGGGTTAGAGGAGCTTTCATTTTGATGATCTCGTTATGAAGGTTAGAAGTAAGATTTATTGATGGGCTTTACGACTTCTTTCTCCTAGTGGTAGGATTACTTGTCGAGGTCAGTTCTTTTCTCTTTACCTTTATATCTTTTCTAGATTATACGACCTTCCAAGGTAATATTGAAAATGTTGGAGAGTATATTTACATGATTCCTATGGAATTCTAAGGATCATGCACGGTATTTACATTGGCAGAGTTGGGTAGGAAATCTGCCTTCCTACTAACGGGGTGGATTGGGCTTTAGAAGATTACAGGATCCGGATGATACATTCTCCATGAAGATATGGTTGTTATTCAGGTCTTAGAGCTCTCTTTGGGCTAATTTTTACTTGGAAAATATCATAGAGGGACACATCCATCACTTGTAGTGGCTACTCATTCAGCCTCTCCTATATGGAAGAGATTGAAGAGATTTGGACCACATGCCTAACTACACATTGTATGACACCTTGGGGCATGTCATATTTTCTTTTGGCATGATTGTTGGATATGTGATACTATATTGGCATCCATTTTCTCACACAGATAGCAAACATCTACGAAGATGAAGGAATTTTTCAATGAGATTGGATGGGATTTTAGACGATTATTACATGCTCTTCCACCAGTTATGGCATAGCAGATATTGGCCATACCATTATGTATTGATGTCCTAGATCCCATTTTTAAGAAGGACCACATTAGATGGTAGATTTGCTACCAAGTCAGCATGGTAATCGATCCGTTCTAGCAGCCCAGTGCATGATTCGTTTCGTCTACTTTAGAGCCTTATCATACCTAGCACTGTTTATTTCTTTTGTTGGAGGTTATGGCAGGATTTGATTCTAGTGGATGTTATTATCCAAAGAGGATTGACAGTCAGTTGGCTTCTCGACGTCAGTGTTATTTGGAGATTAAGACCGCCACTCATATTTTTATCGGTAGCAGTATATCATATCAAGTTTGGCAGTATTTCGAGAGTTTATTTTAGATTAATTTGATTGCGAGTGAGAGCTTCAGACAAAGATTCCTGTGGTGGCAGTATTCTGGACATTTTACACAAAGTAGGCACATTCACATCATTATTCCTCTACTGATTTTCTGATTTCTATGGACTAAGAGGAATGATGCAAAGCACATGGCTATCTGTATGAGGTCAAGATGAAATATTGGGAGAGCATATCGTATGATCTTCTTCACCACATTAGAGTATTATATTGACCACTACATTGGCGTAATGACATGCAGATTGCTCTACTTTTTGGTATTATTATGACCCTTTCTCCATCTCATCCCCCTATTATGGTTTGGTGGCGCTGCCATTTGTTGGATCTGTTAAGATCAATACTGAAGGATGTGTTAAAGATGACTTTGCAAGCAGTGGAGACACCATTAGAGATCACGTAGGAAAATGTAATAGGGTTTTCTCAGACTCATATGGATAGTGCATGATACTAGAGGCAGAGCTCATGACTATTCTTGATGGGATATTACTGGCTAGAGGTCTTGGATTTTCAGACATCTAGGTTGAGACAGATTCTAATGTGGCCATTCACTTCATCATCAGAGGTGGAGAATCATGGGTTATTCAGGGCATACTCAGACAAATTGTAGATATCATCTCATTCGACAGATATACAGTTTCCTACATCTACAGAGAAATGAACCAAGTTGCTAATGCACTTGCTATAGAAGGTCAGAATCATCATAGATATCAGGTATATGGACCATCTGACCTACCATGGCATATTATGGCACTTGTAGAGATTGATAGACACGACTTGCCCAACGTTAGAGTTTGATTATTTAAATTTTATTTTTGTTTACATTAGCACTTATTGTAAGGGAGTAGTATTTCTTTTTTTACTGTTTTATAGTTGTTCCTTATCATTTGTTTTCATTGTAAGGGAAGTATGACTTCCTCATTTATTGCTTTCTTTTTCTCATGTAACTACGACATTCTTCTGTCACAAGTGATAGCATATTAATAAAATTTCGAAGGTATCACCTTTCTTTAAAAAAAATTCAAAAATTACATCAGAGGCCCCATTCCCCAAATCAATCCAAACCCAAAAATAATTTTGGGGCGGCTCTGACACGAGCAGCATTCTTTGACAATCTTGATCATGAAAAATAAGATCTATCCTCTCCTTCATGAATCATGATATAGTATAATCTTTTCACACCACAAATGTCCAATTGTCTAGTCTCCAATGATAATTTACATGGGAGAACAAGAAAGAGGGATTAGAGTTTATCTTTATCTTTCTTGTACATTAAGATTATGAATATTTTAATTGTGTTATCAAACCCTAGTTTTTTATTAATAGACGCTTAAGTGGACTTAACCTGGCTACTAAATATAAGTTGGTCTATTAGTTATTAATCTAATTAATTAAACTTGGCCCATAAGTTAAATAATCTAATTAATTACTTAACTTATGCTCATTAATAAACAATTCAATTAATAAAATCTTCAAATGTCTCACACTTGTCAATTAATTAATTTTCAAAATTATTATTCTAGTCCTTGCATTTTGTGTTTGACCCATTAAGTTCCAATTACGATGTCGGAAGATGTGAATTATTATTTTTATCTAATCAAAATAAGATAAATTAAAAATCCTCCTTTTAATTTATCTCTAATTCATTTAGATTAATTAATTTATATTCTTCGTCTCTAATTGGCATCTAGTAATGTATCAAGGCGATATATGTGATGGGAAATGTCACATGGTGTGATAGAACCAAATATTGTTCGTTTACCCTGAAACTATAATCACTTCATCAAAATTATGAGACATTATGATGTGTAGACCTCGGTTAATCGATAATTTCTTTCATCCCACTCTTAAGTCAATAATCTTTGAAACAATTTCTGACTTACGAATTCACCTTGTTCAAGGATTTTGATATCAACTTAAGTAGATGAAATGTAGATCACAATCTCTTACTATTTAAGAGTGAAGAATCATCTACTGATCATTTATAACCTTCTTTGATTTTTGTTATACTCGGATGATGTCGTATTAGACTCGAATGATGTCGTATTAGCGACTCTTGGTAGAACAACATCTAACATCAACAAAGTATGACTATCCTTAAATAAGGTGCTATAATAATCTCACGTCGAAGAACCAATTCCACTATCGAACATTATAGATTAACCACTTATACTCAAATACTTATCCATGTGAAATCTGTGTAGCCGGTCTTCAATGTTTTATTCTCTTAACAAAATACCTATGTGTCCATATAAATGTCACTACATTTAACTTGTGAGATTAACTACTCACTTCATATGTGAAAAAATGATACATGTGTTGGTCTATCTGTAATAATACGACCACAGATAATTTAAGATTCTATTATATGTAACGTGTATTTATCTCACAATCATAACTCCTTGTGAATACAAAAGTTACCAAACTTGAATCTACGGATTTTTTTAATTTATTTTTTCAAAATAATGATTAAATTAAATAATAGATCTGTAATGAATAAAATGCACCAATCATATTAAAAGTGTTCACATCAAAATCGATTGGACCTAAGACATAAAACTTGCACTAATATCCCTGAGTTTTAATTTGTTTTTGTTTTGTAGAACGAAATCCCCAAACTCAATTTACATAAACGAAAATGGGAAGAAAATGAGAAGAAATTGAGGTATTAAAGTGATGATCAAGATTTGAGCATTGAAAGATGAGAAAGAAGAAAAAATTGAAAAGAATTGGTTGTAAAGTGAAATTGAAGATTATCAGGTTCTACGTTTTATTTATTTTATTTTGTACTTGTCTAGCATTGTTTCAAAGCTAGTTGATGACTTATTGGTAAAGTTAGTTACTTTTTGAAAAGAGTAAATGACTTGTAGCTCGACCCAACATAAAGAAACTTATAACCGGGACATTTTCGCTACACACAGCCCAAAATTTAGTAGTGAATTAGTAAATTGAATCATGCGGTATTTTCTTTTATTTATTTTCTCACTTTAATGTTTAATCGACCACATGAATTTAAATGCATATAGTTGGATGGAAGGTCACTTTAATGTGGGATTTGAAATTTTAGAGGCAAATGGGAGATTTGACATTACAATATGCAAATTTGTAAAACTTTGAATGAACAAAAGATAATTTGATCTATTACATGAAAATTTAAGAAATCATCCAGTTAATAGATAATATTGCATCACAATGACAGCGAATAAGTTTCATGACTTCTATAACCAGCATTGAAATCTTATTTAGGAATTGAAAAAACTGATTTTTATTTTTTATTCTTTATTATAATTTTTTTAATTTTTGTCGTTGAAGTATAGAATGCAAATCAAGTTGAATAGTGAGATTCTATGCATGCAAAACCATGCATTTTTTAGGTCCTTAACCGCCTGCCCATTGTCTTAGTTCCCCGGTTGAGGATGACCACTATATCCCCAATTGCCTTGGTTTCCACATCATCCCCAACCCCATCCTCTCACCACCACTACCATTGCCTCCTCCTCCACCTCCACCATACTGCCCCTAGCATGTTACCCTTAGGGGCGGATCTAGCACTAGCAAATCGGAGCGGTTGCCCGTACTGGATCCGTCGAGAAAAAAAGATTTAATGAAGATTTTATATTAAATATATATAACCATTAGTACTTAATTAGTCATTCAAAGTCTCTACCTCTCTCCTTGTAGCACCCATGGTTCCAAAAGCTTGCTGAACACTCTGAATATCTCGACTAGAGTCTATAATAGTTGCGAACATCTATCTCAACAACTGTGTATCGATGTCAATAGGTGGTGGTGGAGCTTGAGGCATCTCAACATTGACGGCCCCTGACCCTGCGTAGCTAGCTGCTATCTGATGTGCCCCCCTCTTTTTTTTTTTCTCTCTATGCCTCTCCTGAGCTCTATCCTGAGCCTCAAATGTATTATACTTAATGAAAGTGCTGGTTCTCTTGGAAAGTCCCACAAATGGGATAGTTACACCTTAACTTTTGCAGATCCCACTTATCAAGCTCGAGAATCAAAGAATAATGGATGTTTCTCCAAATCACCCGAGAGTGTATCTATTCATAGATGAATGTCACCAATTCAGTTTTCTGACCCCCATCACCATGTGGTAGATGAATCCAGCCTAGGGATCATTAAATGTAGTCAATGTATGGTAAGCTCAATTTTGTAGCACATGAATAGACACAAGATAGCTATTGAAGGCGTAAGCTCAATCTGATGGCACTCAACAGTCTGTAGTGACTAAACATTCTCTCGCCCAAGCAAAACATCTCCTACATCATTCCAATGAAAGTTACAACATTGTCCTAGAATAGTTGATATTACTTATTATGACCTCGAGTGAGAACATAATCCACCTAACCCTCACCCATATCTGATGTAAATGCTCGAACCAGGGGATATCTATCTCACTATTGAAGTTGGCATAGAATTCCTGAACAAGTCATTCATATACTGGGTGCAGTCTCTCTATCACTTTGTTTCGTCCACAATTCTGTACTAAGGTTACAATTTCAAACCCTGGAAAGTCGTCTAGTTTAATCAGCCTCTCTACAAGTAATGCCCAATAGCTAATGATATCGAAGTATCTAGATTGTGGCTTTTGGATTCATAAACATTTTTATACACTATTCAGGTCCCCGAGTACGAGCAGTACTAGAAGTGGAGGCAACTTTCTCATTTCCTTTAGTAGTTCGCTTAAGAGGCATCCTACAAATACAAAAAAATGAAAGAATTAGTCCATTTGTGATGTATACATGAATGCTATGTCACATGAAGATAAGATAATAGCATGAGTAACATGTTATGAAGAAGAAAACAAAAGAAATATTAAAAAACCGACATCGCCGAAATAAATTGTAAATTGATTCTTTGAGTCTTGGAATCGATCTTCGTGTTTCTTGTCTCCTTATATGCTCCAAAATCTGTTCTATTAGCCAATGCTCTCATAATAGACATAGACTCAGCAACGGAATCCCTTTCACGAAAGATCTTGATTATCAGCACTTCCTTTATATCTCCGATTGAACAGCATATCAATCAATTAGAATGCATCCTCCATTGTTTGTGGACGGTCCTATGTCTTAAAAAAAGTACCCAATATTGTTTCTATAAGAGTTTGATTCAAATAAGGAAACCAAAAGTTTTCATCTTGAAATATACTATGCTATGGCATAGTACAATCACATGATGTAGCAGAGTTCAACAAATTTAAGCTTCAAAAGACCCTAAACCACTCTATACGACCGCATGGATCAAAGAACTCTACTATAGCACAGTTCAAGTAAAATATCATTATTTGCATTTTGGTCGTCGAACTCCATTTTCTCATTTCTTGATCTCTTTTCTCACTTTTTTTCCTGTATTTCATGTCTTCGCTAAATTGATCTTTGACTCTTTCACATCTTCGTTTATTCTTCTCGGTCATCTTTTGACTATTTAAAATTTGGTCCTTAAACTTTTATTTTCTTCCATTTTAGCCATTTTTTCGCTTGTTTCTCCTAAATTCCACCATATTTATCAATGTCATCCTACAAAACATAAGTTATACAGAATTAAGCCATATTTTGATATATTTACCAACAATTATCCATATTTTGTGCCTTAAATAAGTGTATAAAACGCATTTATCATGTACCAAATGTCAGAACTATCAAAAAAATGACCGTTACTTAAACCTGACATCCGTATGGATATCCGATGATCTGGACATTCACTACTTTGTCAGGACTTCTTCATTTAATATAATGGATTTTTTGTTAAAAAATTATGATCTAGATTCAATTATAATTTTGAAAATCAATTTCACTTTTGATAAAATATAGTTTTTGCAAGTGAAGATTAAAATAATTTTTAGCGCATAATTTTTTTTTTTGAGCCTTCATCGTTTAATGCTAAGAATTGAAGGGTTTATACCTTTACAAATGCATAAAAATATCTAGTCTAAGATCTTCCTTGGCGTTTGGTTTTTAATACTCTCTATCTCAAATGATTTATCTTGAATGCTAAACTCCCATCTCGATTTTTATTGTATGTCTGATTTGTAATGCGAATCTTTTAATAGTGGTTTTTTTTGTCCTCAATCAACCAATTTTGAAACAATAGCTTTATAGACTTAAATTCAGTTATTAGAAATAAAACTAAATTGTTTGTTATGATAGAAAACATTAAGAATAAAGTCGATCATAGGTCAACAAATTTTTACTTTTTGATTATGACAAAGAAGATGATTGCAAAGTAGGATCAAACAATTGATAAGGAATATAAATTTTAGATATTACATGTCTCTTACAAGCCAATAACCATTTCAAGCATATCCACCAATTTCTATCAAGTATACAATTTTACCGAGCATATTGTAGATTAAATCCAATGGCATAAGCCACCCATTGCACGTGATCTTTTACAATTTTCAAGCATTTGGAAGTTGATGGTGTCAATGGGCCGAAGGAAAATGAAGGTCTCATCATGCAAGGGTATGTCAAAGTGCTTAAAATTTTTTGTAAGAAGCATGCCTTAAAATAAAGCTTTGATGTGTCGTGTGTAGTGAATAAGCTTCATGAGACCAAGTGAAATGGTCAAAAAATCTAATTTCCATCTGACTAGGAAAGAATCAAGAATAAAGAAGTCGAAGTTATTCACTCCATCCTGATGGCCCTTTCGGGGAAGAATGACATGGGCAATGATGTTTTGTAAAACTATGCATAGAAGAATGAGTCTATTGGCACTAAGCTTTGTGATATTCTCAGTATTCTTTCCCATAACTCTACAATAAGCGTCGAAAAGATTATATCCTTCAAAAGTGGGATGAGGTTTGCAAAGAAAAATGTGGTTTTCACATACTTCAAGCTTAAGAATAGTTCAAATAAGATTTTTAGTGATGATAATTCTTGTGTTTTTTGAGTAAACAAGAAATCCTATCCGCCCGAGGAGTTACAACCATGTTTTTATGAACTTCTTTCATGAGTTAAGGGTGTGCATTTTCTCCAAAGCTGTGACCGACACTGTAACACCCCAAAAGTTTTAAGGAAAATAATTTATTTGTTCTATATGTTATATATTTACATTTTGAAAAGTTGAAGGATTAAAATAAAATATGTTTTAAATTCTTTTTACGTTGACCAAATAATTAGATTTTAATAGAGGAAAAAATAAGTGTGTCGATATTGGATTCTTTTTGTAGCTCGTAATTAATTAGAAGTCTTCAATACGAGAGGAAATTATTTTGGATTAGACCACATCAAGTTAAATCCGATTAAAAGAATAATAGTTTAATAGAGCTGGTGGGGGCTTGCAATATTAATTAAGTAAAAATCCTCTTCCTCTTTTAATTCCTACCACACGTGATTTTTATTTGATATGAAAACAACAGTGTAGTACAATTCAAATCTTACTTTTTGAAACCAAGTTCATGTTGGCCACGTGTCCTATTTTCGTGGGATGATTGTACTAGGAAACTAATTGTAGAATATACTACTATCTCTACCATTTGAACCTATTCTTATCCAATTTGTAGTGTAGTGGTGCACAACTTTTGTATTATTAATACATGAAAACTCAATTTGTAAATATTTATTTTCACTATAAATACCCCATGAACTCAAGAGAAATTCTCTATTCATAAACATGGCCAGAGAGAGTCAAGGCACAAAGAGATAAACATAGGAAAAAAAGTTATAATTGTGTATGAAAACTACACGTGTCTTACTGGGTATTTTTAAATACTCACTCTTACAAAAATCTTACAGGTTAGTTCTGGTCAATTAGAATTGTGGTGGGATAGTTATGCAGGCTGTCAAGAGGATTTGAAGAAATAAAATTTCTAGTTCCTGTAACCTTAATTGATTAATTAGTTTCATTTATGTTCAAGGACTTGTATATTTAAATAGTAGTTGGATATGTTTATTTCGAAAAATACAATTTTAGTTATTTAGTTTAAATTTGTGGATATACAATATTATTATTAAATAAATAATTTTTTATCATTCTACCTTTAATACAAAGAAAAGTAAATTTTTGGTAACAATCTTTTGTTTATGAAAATTTGAGGAGTTATAGTATGGTATCAGAGCACGGGTCTATATTCCTATACGCTAAAATAAATAAATTATTTTTGTTGTTCACGTGAATAGTGAACTCCCGAGTCACTGTTCACCATTTTTTTTTTAAATTACATATTTTGTTTTTCAAAAGTTTGATATTAAATATTTGTGTATTTTGGATATTAAATTGATTTAATTAATAGTTGTAAATTGAGTACAAATTGATTTTAAATAATAATATTTTCATATGGATTTGAATTGTTGAAACTTTAGATTTAAATTGTTATTGTGTTATTTCCCGTGTTTTAGGCTAACATATTTACGTGCTTAGCTCTAGTTTCAAGTGATGTTTTTTTTTTAAAAAAAAAAAAATGATATGTATAATAAATAAAATACTTTTGTAAGAATTTAACACATGTAATGATATTAAAAAAAAATCCTTAGCAAGCAACGCTCATTATTAGACCACAGTTCAATTGATCCAAGTTATGGAATGAAATGCCATTCTTTTATCAAGATTATGAGTTTTCTTTCTTTATGTTATGATATATTGTAATTATGTCAATGGTCAAGTATCAAGAATTTTTCAAGTAATTGAGGTAATTTTGAGGACGAAATTCTTTTTAAGGAAGGAAGATTGTAACGTCCCAAAATTTTATACAATAGAATTATTTGGTCTAGATATTTTTTTATATAATTTTGAAAGTTGAGGGACTAAAGTGAAATATGTTTTATATCCTTATTATTTTTGGGCTGAACAATTAGATTTTGATGGAGCAAATTTTAATATATCAATATTGGACACTTTTGTAGCTTGTAATTAATTAGAAGTCTTCAATACGAGAAAAAGTTATTTTTGAATTACACTACATTAAGTTAAGTCCGATTAAAAGAATAATAGTTTAATAGAGTTGGCGGAGCTTGCAATACGAATTAAGAAAAATTCTTTTCCTCTTTTAATTTCTACCACACATGATTTTAGTTGAAATGAAATCAATAGTGTAGTACAATTCAAATGTCACTTTTTAATATCAAGTCCATGTTGGTCACGTGTCCTATTTTCAATGGGATGATTGTACTGGGAAACCAATAGTATAACTCTACCATTTGAATACATTCTTATCAAATTTGTAGTGGTAATGTTACTCGGCTTTTGTATTATTATTGCACTAAACTCAAATTGCAAGTATTTATTTTCACTATAAATACCCCATGAAATCAAAAGAATTTTTCACCACATAATATTCATAGACGCGGTCAGAGAGAGTCAAGGAAAAGAGAGAAAGAAACATAGGAAAAAGGGTTTTCACATGCATTATTTTACAACCTTTCAATGAACGGGTAAGATACTTTAGTGCAAGTGATTCGTTTCCATGTACTTTTATATTCAGTAATTTATGCATGAATTGCCAGTGGACTTTTGGGTTCTTTATTAAGAGATATCAATGGTTCTTTGGGAATTTAAGATAACCCAAGATGTGTGATCACCGATATACTCCATAAGAGAATAGTAGTACGAAGTGTTTAAATTGATTATTATATAATTGTGTATGAAAATTTCACGTATCTTACTGTGTATTTTTAAATACTCACTCTTACAAAATTTTACAGGTCAGTTCTGGCCGATGGGATTTGTGGCAGGGTGGTGATGCGAGCTACCAAAGGATTCGAAGAAATAAAATTTCTAGGTTTTCTATCTTTAATGGATTAATTTGTTTCATTTATGTTCAAGTATATGTTTATTTAAATAGTAGTTGAATACATTTATTTTGAACAATAAAAATTTTATGTTTAGATTAAGTTCATGTATAACCCATATTTTTATTAAATAAATTAGTTTTATGTTCCATATTTTATGTTAAAAAAATGTGCTTTTGGTAACGTTCCAAGGCTTATGAATAACACCCAACCCATATTTTCAAAATATTCTTCAATATGAAATGCATGGCTTCAATAGTAAAATTAGTAAAATCAACGTTCTTACCAATGAGAATTCACGATTTTTTAAAAGTATTTTTCGGCACCTCAAGTTCTTCATCAAAGGAGGGGGGAGATGGAGGAGCCCTCCTCATGGTTCTTTTCATTCTCTTACCCGTTCCTCTTTGATTTACCATGATAGCAAGTTGAATTTAAAAAGAAGGATGAAAAAAATCCGAATCTAGGGTTAGAAAGTTTTCAAAAGAGTGAGTTTTGGGGGTTTTAATGAAGGAGAGTTAGGGATTTTGAAAGAATTGAAAGAGAATAAGTATGGGTTTTTAGATTTGAGTATGTACTTGAAGATTTGGTATGTGATATATGGTGATGAAGACTAGATGTAGGGAGAGAAATAGGAGAAAAGAGTGAAGAAAGTGAAGAAAGAGGTTCTAAATCGCGTGCAAAAAATTGAATTCTCGACCTTTCGGACGACCGCTTCAAGAAGATGATTTTTTTTTGCCAATCTGGACGCTAGTACTAGAACATCCACTATCCTATCTTGTAACCCAATTGGACGTCCCCTTCTGATCCAGGTGTCTGCATTCTCCTTTTTTATCATATTAGAATCAAACATGCAATAAATATCAAATAATACCACATATCGAATCTAATCACATAAGATCACAAAATATGATTTCAACTTAGCCATGTAGTTTGAATTCATCAATAATGCCCAAACATCTTCGAATATGTGAAAATCTATCAATTGCTAGAGGTTTTGTGAAAATATCGACCAATTGATTTTCCTGTTAACAAATTTTAACACAGTTTCTTCCTTTTATGCATGACCTCATAGAAAGTGGTGTCTAATCTCAATATGCCTTCATTCGAGAGTGAAAGATGAGCTTTTTTTGACAAGTTTATAGCACTAGTGTTATCACACGGGATAGGTATATGATCAAATGATAATTGATAGTTACTAAGGGTTTGTTTCATCCATAATACTTGTGCTTCAAAACTAGTGGTCGAGATATATTCGGCTTTGGCGGTAGATAAAGCGATGAAATTTTGTTTTCTTACTAAACCATGATACAAGTGCAAAGCCTAGGAAATGACATTTTCCATTAGTGATTTTGTGATCAATAGTGCAATCGGCATCCGAATAGCTAAGTAAATCAATGTGAATGCCCTCTGGATACCAAAGTCCTAAGACAATAGTGCCACTAAGATATCTAAAAATTCTTTTTTATGGCACTAAGATGTGATCTTTAGGATTTGGATGAAATCTAGCACATAAATACACACTAAATATAATGTCGGGTCTACTTGTAGTTAAGTAAAGAAAGGATTCAACCATACCTCGATATTTAGTTACATCAACGGAAGTACCTTGATCGTATTTGTCCAATTTTATGAAGGAGCTCATCAAAGTGTTCATTGGCTTCCAGTCTTCCATTTCAAACCTATTGAGTACGTCCAATATATACTTATTTTGACTAATGAATATCTCATCATTAGTTTGTCTAATTTGCAGTCCAAGAAAGAATTTGAGTTGTCTATCATGCTCATTTCGAACACCTTGCTCATGCATTTAGAAAAATTTTCATAAAAAGAAATATTAATAGCACCAAAGATAATATCATCAACATAAATTTGAACAATAATCACATCATCATTTTTAATATTGATAAAAAGATTAGTATCCACTTTTTCCATCGAAAAACCACTGAAAGTATAAATTTGATGAGCTTTTGATACCAAATTCTAGGAGCTTGTTTTAAACCATAAAGAGGTTTTCTAAATTTGAAAACACAATTCGGATACTTATGATTATTAGAACCTAGGGTTGCTCTAAAAAAAAGTTTTCTTGAATAAAACATTTAAAAATGGACGTTTAATATCCATTTGATAAATAGTGAATCATTTATGGCAAGCAAAAGCAAGAAGCATACGAATTAATTCTAATCTAAAAACAAGTGCAAATGTTTCCTGAAAATCGATATCTTATTCTTGATTGTAACCTTAGACCACTAATATAGTCTTATTAATCACAGTTATTTTGTTTTCATCTCGTTTATTTCTAAAAACACATTTTATATCAATAATGGTTTGATCATTTGGTCTAGTGACTAAATCCCAAACATAATTTCTTTCAAATTTATTTAGTTCTTCTTGCATAGCTAGAATCCAAAATTCATCAAACTCGACTTGTATGAAATTCTTTGGTTTAATTTATGAAATGAAAGCACAACTATTAAGATGATTTCTAGTAGAAGCTCTAGTAGTAAACATTTGGATGGATCACTAATGACAAGTTTTTTTGGGTGAAAAGGAATAAACCTCCATTTTTTAGGTAGAGTCATGTCATTTGGTACTTCAGAAGGTTCTATTTCACTTTGTTGAATGTTTGTTTCTTCCTTATAGTCATCTTTTGAATCTTCATTGTTTTGATCTTAAATATTCATTTGTTCGAAATGAATTTCCTAACCTACATTATTGATAATACATTTCTCTCAATCAAGAGAATTAGTTTCATCAATAGTAACATGCATAGATTATTCAACAACTAGAGTTCATTTGTGAAAGACTCTATAAGCTTTGCTAGTCCATAAATATCCTAAAAAGATTCCAATATTGGATTTTGAATCAAACTTTTCCGTATTTTCTTATGTTTAAAATAAGACTGTTGCGACCAAATACTTTGAAATTACTGATGTTCGGAATCCTATTTTTCCAAAACTCATAAGGATTTTCTATTTTCTTTCAACTACCTAAAACTCTACTAACAATGTAGCAAGTTGTACTAACGGTTTTGGTACTTTTGAATGGGCGGCCATGTGGTTTCTTTTTTTCATCGTGGGGACTCAGACAGAGAGATCCGATCTCTTCATCCTTATTTATTATTGTTGTGGATTACTTTTCTCGATTGCTTACTCAAAGATTTCATACATATCCTAGTATGCAGTATCAACATGGAGGTCTTCATCCTTATTTATTATTGTTGTGGATTACTTTTCTCGATTGCTTACTCAAAGATTTCATACATATCCTAGTATGAAGTATCAACATGGAGGTAGTACTCTTATCTCTCATCTTACTTTGGTTGATGATATGATTATATTTACCAATGGACAAAAGAAGTCTATCTGAAGGATCATCGATTGTTTGGAGCACTACGAAGGGGTCTCTGGCCAATTGGTGAATAGAGACAAGAGTGGTCTTATATTGCCTAGGTGGGCATCTGATATTCAGATACGGAGGTTAGTGATTTTGACTGGATTTTCTCATCAGAGACATGCGTTTACATATCTTGGAGTCCCTTTGTTTAACGGGGCTAAGAGGAGATTTTTGTATAATGATCTCATTATGAAGGTCAGGAGTAGGATTTTTGGATGGGCTTCAGGCGTTCTTTTTCCTAGTGGTAGGATTACTCTACTGATGTTTGTTCTTTCCTCTATACCACTGTATCGATTCCAGATTATGCGACCTCCTAAGGTCATTTTGAAAAGGCTAGAGAGCATATTTGCGTGATTCCTATGGTATTCTAAGGATCATGCACGTCGTCTACATTGACGGAGTTGGAAGGCGATTTGCCTTCCTGATGACGAGAAAGGTCTGAGCTTTAGACAATTTTTTTAGTGGAAGGAGGGCGGCACCTCCGAAATTTTATTAATATGTCCTCACTTGTAGCGGAGGAATACCGTGGTTACAATTGAAATCATGCAAAGTAATAAATACAGAAATACTACTATCCTTACAGCAAAAGTAAAGAAATGCAATAAAAAAGAAAGTACTACTTCCCTTACAACAAAAGTAAAGTAAAGCAATAAACAAAGAAGTACTACTTCCCTTACAAGAAGTGGAAATTTAAACAAAAATAAAAGTAAAGGCAAGATACAAATACTCAAAACTCCGATGCTAGGTAAACCATATTTGTCAATCTGAACAAGTGCCCTAATGTGTCGTGGTAAGTCAGCTGGTCCATATACCTGGTATTTTTTTATGATGCCAACCATTAGTACCAAGTGCATCTGCAACTTGATTCCCCTCTCCGAAGATGTGAAAAATCTTATATACGTCAAATAAAATGATATCTTTAGTCTGTCGGAGTATGCCCTGGATAGCCCACGGTCTGCATCCTCTGATAATGCAGTGAATGGCCACAATCGAGTCTGCTTTAACCTAAATAATTGAAAAGCCAAGATCTTTAGCTAGCAGTATCCCATCACGAATATCTCTAAGTTCCACTTCTAAAATCAGACATTGTCCATATGAAACGGAGAAAGCCCTGATACAGTTTCCTGCATGACCTCTGATGATGTCTTCCTCACTCGTAAATCTATCCTTGACATAACGATCGGTGTTGATCTTTACATATCCAACTGATAGTGTCCGCCACCAAACTATAATAGGGAGAAGAGATGAAGGCAGGGTCAAAGAAAACCAAAAAGTGGAACAAGCTGCATGTCGTTACGCCAATGTTACGACCAGAATAATCCACCAATAAGGAGGAAAGATATCATACGTTATACTCTCTAGGTGATATGTCTTGAACTTATGCATATGTTCTTGTGCCTAACATTATTCCTCTCAACCCAAAGAAACCAGAAAGTCAATAAAGGAATGATGATTTGGATGTGCCCGGTCCTTGCAAACTATCCAGAATGCTTCCATCTTAGAAATCTCCGTCTGACACTCTCTCCTGCACTCATGATAATCTGAGATAAAGCCCTAAAATGTTGCCAAACATGATCTGAAATACTGCTACCAGTAAAAATATGAGTGATGGTCTCAATCTATGAACAACACTGACATCAAGATGCCAACTGACTTCTTATCCTCATCTGGATAATGACATCAACTGGTATTAAGTCCTGCCATAATTTCCAACAGAAGAACGAAATAGTAGGAGGTATGATAGGGCTCCATAGTAGGCAAAATATTGTAGAGGGGCACATCCGTCACTTGCAATAGTTTCTCACTCAACCTCTCCTAGTTGAAAAAGATTGAAGAGATTTGGACCATGCACCGAGATACACATTGTGTGGTGCCTTGGGATAGGGCAGTTCTTCTTTTGGCATGATTGTTGGATGGGTGATTCTACATTAGCATCCATTTTCTAACACAAACAGCACACATCTGCGATGGTACAAACTTTTTGAGGAGTCTAGATGGGATTTTGGGTGATTACTACAAGCTCTTCCATCAGCTATGGCAAAGCAGATTGCTGTCATTTCACTATGTCTTGATGTTTCAGATCGCAATTTCTGGAGGACCACATTAGATGGTAGATTTACTACTAAATCAGCATAGCAGCTGATCCGCTCTAGCAGGCTAGTGCATGATTTTTATCATACCTCCAACTGTTTCATTCTTCGGTTGGAGATTATGGCAGGACTTAATACCAATTGATGTCATTATCTAGAGAACGATAGGCAGTCAGTTGGCTTCTCGACGTCAGTGTTGTTCAGAGATTGAGACCATCACTTATATTTTTACTGGTAGCAGTATTTCAGATCATGTTTGGCAGCATTTTGGGACTTTATTTCAAATTACCATAAGTGCAGGAGAGAGTGTCAGATAGAGATTTTTGAGATGGAGGTATTCTGGACAATTTGCAAAGACCGAAAACATTTGCATCATTATTCCTCTATTGATTTTTTGATTTCTTTGGACTGAGAGGAATAATACAATGCACGGGAAAATACGTATGAGTTCTAGATATATTAGCTGGAGAGTTTAGCTTTTGGTATCCTTCATCCATATTGATGGACTATTCCGACCATTATATTGGCGTAATAACATATAGCTTGCTATACTTTTTGGTATTTCTTTGACTTTTCCTCCATCTTTCCCTAGCATGGTTTGGTGGCACACTCTATCATTTGGATCTGTCAAGATCAACGCTAATGGTTTGTTAAGGATGTGTTTGTGAGTGGGGGAGGCTTTATCAGAAATTACATAAGAGAATGTATCAGGGCTTTCTCAGCTTCCTATGGACTGTGTATGATATTAGAAATGCAACTCAAGGCTATTCGTGATGGGTACTACTGGCTAGAGATCTTGGTTTGTCAGATATTTAGGTTGAGGCGGACCGACTGTGGCCATTCACTACATAACCAGAGGGGCGAAGCGTGGCCTATACAGGTGATACTCAGACAGATTCCAGATATCATTCCTTTGACAGAGATATGGTTTCCAACATCTTCAGAGAGGGGAACCAAGTTGCAGATGCACTTGCTACCTAGGGTTGGCATCATCGTAGAAACCAGGAATATGGACTAGTCGACCTACCACGACATATCGGAGCGCTTGTTCAAATTGACAAATATGGTTTACCTAGTACTAGAGTTTATATATTTGTATTTTGCTTTTACTTTTACTTTTATTTTTGCTTACACTTGTGCTTTTTGTAAGTGAAGTAGTACTCCTTTTTTACTGATTTCCTATTATTCTTTACTTTCATTGTAAGGGAAGTAGTACTTCTTCATTTATTAATTTTATTGATATCATTTGTAACCATGGTATTCCTCCACCACAAGTGAGGACATATTAATAAAATCTCGGAGGTACCACCCTCCTTCCACTAAAAAAAGGTTATCAATTAATAAAATATTTTCAATAGAAGAAAAGTGATTTCTAATGTTTCCAATGCCATTAATTTTTCCTTTGTAATTATCTCCAAAGGTGATGTGACCTACATCATTCTTTTTGAGATTCGACAATAGAGATCAATTTTTGGTCATGTGTTTTGAGTAACTACTATCCAAGAACCATTTGCTTCTTGTTTGTTTTGTACATACAAGAATAATTCAATTTTTTATTCTTGGTACCCATGCAAATTTTGGTCCTTGGTAATTAGTTTTAGTGAACTCTTGAATCTACTTATTTTTATTTTCAAAGTTTAGCCTCTTTTTGGCTAAACAATTAAATGCAACATGTCAACTTTTATTATAAAAGCTACATGTATGTTTGAAATAGAGGAATTTGAAGGTTTAACAAATAAATTTTTGAGAGATTTTTATTTCAAGAAAGGTTTATATCCAATCCCTCATTTGTCAAAAATACATTTTTGTTCACCAAGCATCAAATCAAAGATTTTCTTACCTTGAGTGAATTTTTAAACAATTTGAATTAAATCTACAAATTTCTCTTTCAATGAGGAACTTTCTTTGATTAAGGAGTTCTAATCAGCCTTTTCTTTTTCAAAATCCTTTTAATTTTCTAAAATTTTCTTAACTTAATTTATCAATAAAGCATGCCTCTTTTTGAGAATTTAGTGACTTAAGGCAAGTTTTTCAAACTCTTCAAGAATCTCATCATAAAAGGTAGATAAATCATTATATGAACATTTTTTTAGTAAAATTTATCTCATCGTCGATTGCCATAAAACACATGTTGGCAACTTCCTCTTTACTTTCATTTTCATCATGATCGTCATCGCTCTCATCCCATGTATCTTGGAGTGCCTTCTTTTTGATAATTTTTTCTTACTTGGACATCTAGTTCTCTTGTGACCGGGCTTGTCACAATTATAGCAAATAATATTTTTGCTGATTTCTTCACATTTTTCTTTTTTCTTTTGAAATTGATGATTGTTTCGAAAACTTTTCCATTTCTTGACAAGCACTAGATCATCAAGTTCTTCATTACTCATGTTTTCACTTGTAGTACTTTCATCAGTTGTTGATTTTAAAGCAATTTGGTACTTTGGAGGCTATTTTTTGCTTCTCCTTGTTTTCTCTGTCTCGGCATTGTTGAGCTAATAAGTCATCAAGATTTCATAGAGCCTTTCCAAGGATAAGTGTTGACGTCTTTGATATTTTCTATCAACATCCTTGGCGAGCTCTAGTCCTCCAAGAGATCGGAGCATTTTACTCATAAGTTCACTGTTAGTAAATTTTTTTATCAAAACCTTTGAGGCCATTGATAATATCAGTGAAACGAGTAATCATATCAACAATAGACTCATTTTGTTTCATAAAGAAATTTTCAAGTTCCTTAACCAAAATATTTATTTTGGGTTCTTTCACTTTGCTAGTGTCCAACTGTGTAACTTTTAAAGCGTGCCATATATCAAAAGCGGAATCACATGTGCTAATGCGATTAAATTCATTCTTATCCAAGGCACAATAAGGTATGTTTTTGCTGCATTCAATGATAATTTTTGTTTATTATATTCATCTCTAGGTTTTGGAATTATTTGATCCGATTTACCATCCTCTTTAATGATCTTTTTAAGCACATATGGACCAAATTCAATAACTTTCCACACATTATAATGTATTTATTGAATTTAAACCATCATCCTAATTTTTCAATAATTATAATGTGTGTCATTAGAGAAAGATGAACGATTTGTAGAATGCCCCTTAATAATTTGAAGATTGTTGCTAGTCATTACTCAAGATTGTGAAATCATTTCAAAAGAAATAAACACCTTACTCTGATGCCAATTCAAAACCAATGAATAACTAACCAAAAGAGGGGGTGAATTGATTTTAAAAACTTTTTCGAGAAATTTATATAAGTTGTGAATGAATAAATCAATTAAGTATGCACAAATACAAAGAGTGATAAATAAAAGGGAAGAGGTTGTGCAAACGAAAAAATGGTGGAGGTTTGATCCAAAATAATGATCTATATCCTCCGTTTTCAAGCTCTTCATCACGAGCAATTGACTTATGGTGCAATCCAAACCCTTAAAACACGTCCAATGACTTATAAATAAGTAGCATTGATCCTTATACGATTTTGAGTTTCCTGGGATCTCAATATGACCCAACCTATTGAGCTTTCTACGAACCCCAATATGATCCACAAATTTGAAGAGAAATGATTTTACAATTTGAAACTTTTATCTTAATAAATGATATAAACAAATTAAATGCTAAGAAAGGAAAAGGCTAACTTTCACCAAATAGCAATAAATGAAGGCTCAAGTGTTAGATGAGAAGACTTTGATGATAAAGTTGAATGAAGAATTTGATTCGGTCAATCAAAAATATTTGATTATAAATAAGATATAAGATCAAAGTAATTTTTCTCAAGATTATCTCACTTTAATGTTGTCAAAAAGCCTTACAATGAATGTAAAAAGTAAATGTATTTATAGAGTTCAATGAGAAAAAATATCTATGGAATTGGACAATCGACCGGACATCCGTTTTCTTATTCAGATGTATGAAACTGGCCATTGTGTACCAACGTAAGAACAGTAAAAAAATAACCGTTACATGAATCGAACATCCGGATGATCTGCGCTTTCACTACTTTTCCGGAGGTCTGCATTTCGTAAATTTAACTCTTTTTTACTTTGCTTGGTCCGATGTGAATGTTTTTGAATAATGTAATGGTGTTTCTCAAAATATGATCTAGGTTCAATTATAATTTTGAAAATCAATTTTCTTTTGATAAAAGAAGATTTTTACAAGTAATGATCAAAAAAATTTTTAGCACATAAAAATTGTTTTTGAGCCTTCATCGTTTAGTGCTAAGAATCGAAGCATTTATACATTTACAAATGCATAGAAATGTCTAGTCTAAGATCTTCCTTCGACATTTGACTTTTTTAACCTTTTTCTCTCGAATGACTTATCTTGAGTGTTCCATCTCGATTTTTATTGTACGTCTGATTTGTAATGCAAATCTTTTGATAGCGACATTTTTGTCCTCAATCTATCGAGTTTACAATAATAGCTTTGAAGACGTAAATTCAATTGTTAGGAATAAAATTAACTTGTTTGTTATGATCAAAACATTAACGATAAAGTCAACTATAGGTCAACAATTTAGACAAGTAGTGGTTAAAAGTCTACAAATATATGTGTAAATGATCTCAATAAATCTGAACTCTTTTTGGCAGCTTTAGTTATCTTGTTTGTCTACTTTCCCTTTATGAAGTCAATACAAGTCTCAAAATCAGTAAAGTCAAGAGTTCATAAAACCCCTTCATTTAATAATCTTTTAAGTCTATTTATAAAGATATGTCACAATCTCTTGTGTCATAACTTAGAAAAATTTTCTTTAGCAATACAACGCTCATTGCTAATAAGATTACCATGCATTTTGGATAAGTTACACTCATAAGTGGTATCCAAATCAAATTTATATAAATTATCAACCAAAACACCATGTCCAACGATAACTAATTGTAAAATAGGCTAATGCTTTTGTTTTCAAATACAAACTTAAAACTCAAAGGTGTTAGTCTTGAAATAGAAACTAGATTATAAGAAAAGCTTGGAACATAAAATGTGTTTTTAATATCCAAATGAAAACCGTAATCTAAAACTAATCTATAAGCTTTCACGCCGTCTACAGTTGAACTCAACTAATTTTTAGAATAGACTCTTTGTTCATTTGATTGTGGTTTCCTTAGGTCCAGAAAGCCTACATAGTATTGGCAATGTGAATTGTAGTACCGGAATCAATCCACCATGTATTGTTTGGAATATTAACCAAAAGTGATTCATGACACACTAAAGAGATAAGCGTACCTTTATTTTCGATTCATTTCTTATACTTGAAACGGTCCTTCTTCATATTCCCTTTCTTCTTGCAAAAGAAATATACATCCTTATGACTTTTTTACTTCATTGGCATTTTATTCTTCATTTTAGGACCATATTTACCCTCGTTGTCATTTTCTTTATCATGAGTTGTCAGTGAGTAATTTTCAGCTTCTCATGATTTGGCGTCTCTTCCTCTTGAACATACATTGTCGGGAGTTCATTCAGAGTCCATTTTTCCTTATTTGTGTTATAAGATATTTTAAATGGACCACAATCCGTAGGCAGAGAGTCTAAAATGAGATGAACAAGGAATGATTCGAAAATCTTTGTCTCTTGGGATTTAAGATGAACAACAATGTCTCTCATTTCCATTATGTGCTCATGCACACATTTAGAATTGTTAAACTTGATGTCTGAAAGTCATTTCATTAAAGTGATGGCCCACATTTTGTCAAAGTTTGCAAATTGCTCTTCAATAGCCTTTATGAAGTCCTTAGCATTATCATATTGAAAGATCGATCCCTAATATTTTTACTGGCACGAGTCTTCATGAGACTCAAGCTCAAGCGATTGGATTTTCCCAGGATTCATATAGTGACCTAGCTTCTCGCACACTTAATTTTGTAGGCACAAGTGGTTTATCCACACGGAGCATCAAGTCAATCCATGCACCCCAAAGTAAGAAGAATTTTCTCCTTCCAGTCCCAAAAGTTATCATGGCATAAAATTGAAATTTGAATAGAGTTATTGAAAAAACTAGGAATTACTGCATAAGATAAACACATATATTAATGCTATGAAGGTTATCCTTATATTGGATTAACCATTGTCAATTCAATTTTGTAAATTCAAAACTTCTTGTGGGTAGAGGTTGTTATCACACATTGAATTTACAAAGACTTTAGTAATATTAAATGCAAGAATTTTCAAACCGGCCGGCCTAGGAAATTTCGATGTTTAATAATTACTTTATTACAATTAAATTCTTAAAATAACTATTTCCCGTTGGGGCGAAATAGTCATCCAATGAATAAACGGATTGCTGCTCATACATAGAAATATAAACTAATGTAATGTAATCAATACGTTCAAGTTCAGTGCAATTTGTATATAATTAAAATATATCTAATTCATAAATTACAGCTACTTAATTGGGTACCGACATCTTTACTGCTTTGGACAATCTAATTCCATTAAACAATTATATGCCACAATAATTCCAACCAAGGATAACCTGCTTGAACTTAAATTAATAAAGGCGAACCCAAGCCTTTAAATTTCATATTATGATAGCATATACTACATTGGCTACAATTACTCAGTAAAGCAGTTATTACAGCATATAGAAACAGAAGGCCAATGTGCATGAATTCAAATATGTACTTCAAGACGTGAAATGTAAAAGTATACATAAATACTGCAATTAATCCATATGCATTTTAAGTATCCATTTAGTAAATTAATCATTTAACTTCGACGATTAGCCTTTAAGAAATCATTTTATATGAAAAATTAAGCCCTTAATAATCATATGCACAGAATGGCTAGGATTTGCAGAAACAAGATTCTCTTAAAAATTAAACTAATAAAATATAATTACATCATTTAGAAACATAAATATGCCACAAGTCTATAGTCATTATATTCAAAAGTTCTATATGCATCTAAATATACATGTACTGATTTCTGTGTGCATATTTTCACGAGAAAATCTTAATAACAAGTATGAAGGATGGCTTTGATACCATTGCCTTTGTTTGGTACACATTAAAATTTTTCTTTTTATTTTTCTATTCATTTTCAGCTACACATTCTTCAATAAAATAATATTTTTCATCACATCAATAATTTTTCCTTCTTTTTCAATCACACATTCTCCGTAATCTACTATTCCAGAATACATTCTTCCAAAATAATGTGGCTCAAACACACCCTATATGTACAACATAAATTGTGTATCTGCAGCCATGTTAACTAAAACATAATTACAAACTACCGTAGAAATGAGTTTTGAAAGCACCAAAAGTCATCCAGCTAAAACCTACTTAATGACCCCTTTAAGTTGATGGAAAAAACACGGGACTTTCAATTTTAATTGAGAAATTCTGTAGAGATTTTTTACTGGTTTATCTAGGGACTCTTCGGTATATATCTATATAGATACAATCACCATACAACTTTCATCCATCATGAAAGTAGGTATCTCCAATAATAACTTCCCTCTAATAACCAAATGGGAAGTTATTTAGGCAATTAATTAACCCATCATTTAAACTTTAAATTGATTTGACTTTATATTGATCGCGTGAGCATCAAATAGTTCACCAAAAAAAATAAAAAAAAATAAAAATCTTTTAAGCACAAGTTTAGTCTATGGTCCATATTATATACCTTGATCGCACGCTTCAACGCTAGACAAAATTCCAGAATTGAACCAGACGGAATAAAATTCGAACCGAGTGATTTAGTTTGATTCTTCTTAAGTTAAATACACAAACGGATATTGTAATAAAAAATCGACGGGTTTTCTTCAATTATTGATTCTAGACCAAAAACTAAAGAATCGAAGCTCCATAATTTTTTTCTAAGTAAATTTGTCAACTAATTGATTGAGCCCAAAATATTATTTTCCCGTTCTTCAACTCCTGAAACATTTGAAACCTTGATTTGTACATAGTTAGATTTCAAGAGAGAAAGGATATATATTATTGACCGTAAGAATTACATACACAGCAAGAGATTAAATAAGCAACAACATATACAAGGAATGATCTAGAAGGACAGGTTGTTAATTGGTTCCTGAAATTATGGATCTTGTCTAGAATAATTTACAACAAACTTAGTGCTGGCACTACACTGAGAAACGGTTGGGCAAGGTTGCTGATGTATTGCTCCAGCTGGTAATGACTTGGCTGATTTCAGAAATGTGGAGTAAACTAAGGATGAGATAGTTAAGTTAGTTACTTCTTTTAACACCCTCCCTCAAGCTAGGAGGTGCAAGAGTAACTCCAAGCTTGTCCTTCAAAAATAGAAACCTCGAGTGATTCAATCCTTTGGTTAGAAGATCAGCAATTTGGTCTGAAGTGGGAATATACTTTACTTCCAATTCTTTGGCAATCACCTTATCTCTGATAAAATGCACGTCTAGTTCAATATGTTTTGTCCTTGCATGATATACGGGGTTGGCTGCCAATGCTCCAGCACTCATGTTATCACACCAGACAGTTGGAATCTCAGCCAAAAGTAACTGCAGTTCTTGAAAGAGTGATTGAATCCAGACTATTTCTATTTCTGAGGCAATTGATGCAAGTGCTCTATATTCTGACTCAGTGCTTGAACGTGCCACAACATGTTGCTTCTTAGAGGACCAACTTATCAGGTTGTCGCCCAAATAAACACAGTAGCCGGTGGTTGATCTTCGATCATCAGGGCAGGACGCCCAATCCGCATCTGAATATCCATTCAAAGTAAGTCTGTCACTTCTTTGAATCCAAAGTCCATGGTCTATTGTCCCTTTTAGATACCTGAATACCCTCTTCAGTGCTTGCCAATGTGATGAAGTTGGAGTTTGCAGGAATTGGCTTAACTTATTCACGGCAAAAGTGATATCTGGTCTGGAGTATTGGAGGTATTGCAATCCCCCAACAGCGCTTCTGTAGATTGTTGGATTCTTCAGTATTTCTCATTCTGTTTTTGACATTGACTTTCCAGCAGGAATAGGGATAATGCAAGGCTTTACATTTTGCAATTCAAACCTCTCAAGTAAGTCAGTAATATATTTGGTCTGAGTAAGATGGATACCAGATTCATGCCATATCACCTCTACTCCAAGGAAGCGGTGCAATCTCCCCATATCTTTCAGGGCGAATTTTTTGTTTAGGTTACTTATGAACTCCTCCAGCAGTCCTCTATCATTACCTGTTATCACAATGTCATCAACATAGATAAGTGCAAAAATTATTTGGTTTTCATTTTTGAAATAAAAGAGTGAGGTATCAGCTGCTGATTGCTTGAATTTCCAACCCAGAAAAGTAGCTTTTAACTTCTCATTCCAGGCTCGAGGTGCTTGTTTCAACCCATAGAGCGCCTTGTTCAATTTGCATACATGATCGGGCTTCAACTGATCAACAAATCCCTATGGTTGACTCATAAAGACAGTCTCCTCAAGCTCTCCATTGAGGAAAGCATTGTTGATGTCTACTTGTCTAATTGTCCATTCTTTTGTGATAGCCAATGTAAGGATTATTCTGAGGGTTGATGGCTTAATGACAGGACTGAATGTTTCATAAAAATCAATGCCTGGTGTTTGATGAAACCCTTTTGCCACAAGTCTGGCCTTGAATCTCTGTACTGAGCCATCTGTATTTTACTTAAGTCTGAAAACCCATCTATTTCCAACAATGTTATATGTTGCTGAAGGAGGCACGAGTTCCCAAGTTTTTGCGTTAGTCAAGGCTTTGAATTCTTCCTCCATTGCCTTCTTCCAATCAGTACTCATCAAGGCTTCAGTTATGCTTTGAGGTTCTGATGGCCTTTCAGTCAACTTTCCAAGGTAAAGTTTAGGTTTAAACACCCCAGCCTTTGCTCTAGTTATCATGGAATGAAGATTTTCTGCCCTGCGTTGGGGCAACTCCTCACTTTCATTGTTGTTCAGCTGTAAGGAAGCTTCATCAATCTGTGATTCATTAGGATCTGTCTCCTCATCTTCAGTATTTCTTGCAGATTCATCAAGATTATTTCCATGTACTACATTGTCAATTGAGTTAGGAGTCAAGTGATGTTCTGTACGGGTAGCTTCAGGATAAGTAATATCAGTAGGGCCTGGATTGATTTCTGTTTGATTAAATTCAGAAGGCAAATGAAAGTGGGATATTATAGTTTCGGTCACAGTTGATTATGAGTGATTTTTGGTGGAAGTTAATGACTCGAATGGGAATTCCATTTCATTGAAAATAACATGTCTTGAGATGTACAACCTTCCTGTAGGGCTTAGGCATTTGTAGCCTTTATGAGAATCACTATAACCAAGGAAGGTGCACTTAGTGGAATGAAAACTGAATTTATGGTTTTGATAGGGCCTTAGACAGGGGTAGCAAGCACAACCGAATATTTTTAAAGTCTGATAATCTGGCTGCTTGTTGTATAGAGTTTGAAAAGGTGATTGTTTTTGAAGAGTGGGTGTTGGCAACCTGTTGATAAGATATGTTGCAGCTTGAAAAGGTTCCCACCAGTATCTCAAAGGCAGTTTTGCTTGAGCTAAGAGAGTTAATCCTGTTTCTGTAACGTGTCTATGTTTTCTTTCTATTCTCCCATTTTGAGCTGAAGTGTATGGACACGGATGCCTAAACTCTACTCCCTCTTAACTTAAGAATTTTGAGAAGGTCCTATACTCTCCACCCCAGTTTGCCTGCAACGTTTTTATCCTGCATCCTAGTTTGTTTTCAACTAATTTTTTGAATTGAATGAACACATTTAAGGCTTCAGATTTTTGTTTCAAAGGATAGATCCAAGTAAACCTGCTATAGTCATCAAGGAATGAGATATAATACTTGAATCCTGATGTGGACAGAACAGGGGCTTGTCCCCATACATCAGTGAACACTAATTCAAGTGGGACTCTAGCCTGTGATGGAGATAAGGAAAAGGGTAACAGGTGAGCCTTCCCCAGTTGACAGGCATTGCAAAAAGGTCTGATATCATTTTCTTTAATTTTGATGTTACAAGATTTGAGCACTTGGTTCATCACTTGGCTAGAAGGATGACCAAGCCTCTTGTGCCATACATCACTTGTTGAAATAAAAGACTCACGACTGGGAATCATAGAAGAAAGATTGCAGGAGGATTCATTTTTGTGGACTGACTCTTGAGTGAAGTTCTTGGTAATTTGATGAGGAAGGTCAAGCTGATATAACCCCTCCTTAAGCTTCCCTTGCATTATCACCTCCTTCGTGGACTGATCCTTGACAAAACAGCAATTAGAGTAAAATTCCATGTAAACATTATTATCTGAGGTAAGCTTGGAAACACTAATGAGATTCTTCTTAATTTCAAGCACAAGAAGAAGCTTATTCAGAACAAGAGTTTTATCATTTGATGCTGGAAAGTATGAAGTGCCAAAATGAGAGATTTTCAACTTACTTCTATTTCCTACCATTACTTTATCCTTACCAGCATATTCATTGACTGAAACGAAGTTTTCCTTGTCTGAGGTGATGTGATTACTTGCTCCAGTGTCTGCATACCATGCTGGATCGTTTACGGTGCTGGGTCCTGCAATCAGAGCTGCAGGTGAAGTGTTAAAGTTTGTCCTATGATTCGGAGGAGCACTTGTATACCTTTCATCATATCTATAGTTGCATATGTTAGCTTTGTGACCAATTTTCCCACAAACTTGATAGATTATTTGCCTGTCATTTCCACTGTATTGACTGCCTCCTCTATTTCTGCCCCTTCTCCCTCCTCTAAAGTTACTGAAATTAGTGGATCTTCCACCAAAACTTGGTCTGTAAGATCTGCCACTATGATAGTTACCAGATTTTTGGGAGAAGTTGGCTGATGTCTGATTGATGTTGAATTCAGCTATGTCACTTCTCAAAGAGTTGAGGTGTTCCATCCTACTTTCATATGTCATGAGTGTAGATTGGAGCTCACCCCAGGATATAAAGTCTCTGCTATTCACTTGAACCACAATAGGTGTATAATCCTCGTCTAGTCCAGCCAAAACTTGAGTGACAAGGTCTGTATGAGACACAATTTTACCAGCAATTTCAAGATTATCAGCAAGTTGTTTCACTTTGTTTAGGTACTTATCAATATTCATGTTTCCCTTTCTTGATTTCTGCAGCTCACTGGTGAGGAAAATTATTCTGGACCTGTTATGAACTCCATAGCTCTCTTCGATTGCTGTCCATAATTCATTCGAATTGGTTGCCCTCATGACCCTCATTGCAATGTCAGGTGTCATGGAAGAGTAGAGCCAGCCCATAAGCAACTGGTCTGTTGACATCCATTACCCATACTCAGGGTTCTTCACCATTTCAATGCTGGTACCAATTTCTCCTGTAACTTGACTTCCAATAAATTCTTGGGGACACGTCTTTGTCCCTAAGATATAACCCTCAAGGTTATGTCCTCGTAAAATAGGAAGTATCATATTCTTCCATAGTAAGAAGTTGTTTTTGTCCAGCTTGACTGAAACAACTTGAGTAAGGTTAACTCCAAAAGGTGTAGTGTTACCGTTGCTTATCAGAGTAGCAGCAGTGTTACTGGATACTGAGGCTAGTGCTGGAGTGGAATCAGCATTCTGGGTGAATTAAAATTACTGGCGTTTGCCATTTGAAGCTCTGATACCAAGTTAGATTTCAAGAGAGAAATGATATATATTATTGACCGTAAGAATTACATACACAACAAGAGATTAAATAAGCAACAGCATATACAATGAATGATCTAGAAGGACAGGTTGTTAATTGGTTCCTGAAATTATGGATCTTGTCTAGAATAATTTACAACAAACTTAGTGCTAGCACTACACTGAGAAACGGTTGGGCAAGGCTGCTGATGTATTGCTCCAGCTGGTAATGACTTGGCTGATTTCAGAAATGTGGAATAAACTAAGGATGAGATAGTTAAGATAGTTACTTCTTTTAACAAAATTGGATAAGAGAAAAATCTAGACTTTTGAGTGTTTCAAAGATAGAGTTTGCAGTGAAGAAACGGGGTTCTGCAAGAACATTGAGACACATAATAAAATATATTATATTTTTTCATATCTGATTAGTTGGACATGTTTTTTTTTTATTTATGTTTGTTAACCATATTTTTTCAATTATGTCTTGTAGAGTTTCTTAGTTTGACTAGTCAATCAATGGATGATTAATACAAATGGTTGGCAAGTACTAGCAATCTTTCAAAATATTTTATTTTTATAACTTTTAATTTTTGTTTCATCTTTTTATATAGATTTAAGGCTTGAAATAAAAGAATCAACGAGATGGAATATTTTAATGTTATTTTTACGTTCCGAAAATTTCTATCCACTGTTGAATGAATCTTATTAGACAATTTGTTATTTTTATTTTTTTTTAAAATTGGACTAGGCTCTTTTGTAAGAGTTAACATAATATATCATTAGTTCGATTAATATAGTGTTGTTTTAAATATTAAAAAAATTAATCATGGTACGGAATCAAACCAACCCCATAATTAAGTTTAGTCCCGACAATTTCATTTACTAAATACCTGAAAATTCGTGTTCGGTTCGATTTTCTTTGGAACCAAATCCAATTAAACTGGATCATGTCTCGTAGTAACTTGCTCTCTCACATTCTTCAGTAACTAAAATATGAAAAATTCAATTTATTTGTTAGCTGGATAACTTATTAAACTGCTCAATTTAAAATATTCATATTATTAGAAAACATATAACTGTAATTTATATAAATTAAATTTTTGAAGAAGTGCCTTTTCCTTGACGTATGAGGAAATTAAAATGCCAACCACATGATGGGAAGTGTTGGATATATCAATTAATTTTACAAAATGTAATTGAATGTTGGGAAAATTGCAACAACGGTCCTTAGCCTTTTACTTTTTTTGTTGACTTTTTTCCTAACCTTTAACTTGTGCCAACAAAGTTCCTAAACTTTTGAGAAATTAGAAGCTAGGGGTCCAAATGAATAGAATCCATCCATTTGACCGTTATTTTACCAAGGAAATCAAAATTTGATAAATTTTGACCAACTTAAAAAGGGTAAAATGGTAATTTCGCTTTTTCCCTCATATTAGATAAAGTAAAAATTAAATTAAAAAAACCTAAAAAATAAAATATCATCATTTTTCACATCATCCATGTTAGGTTTTAGTTGATTTTGTAATTGGCTATTCTATAGACAAAAGGACTGAAATTGATAGTTGATAAAAGTTCAAGGAGTAATGTGCAAGTATGTCAAAAGTTTGTTGAATAAGTCTAGGGTTTCGAGTTTGGAACAAAGGAGAAAACATGGGGATTTTCGCTGGACCGTCGCAGGTACTGTCGCAGGTTATGGCTCGAGCTACAAAACAGAAACACTGTCGCTGGACCGTTGCCCCTCATTCGCTCGAGCGACACCCTGTCGCTCGACTATCACTAGCATCTCGCTCGAGCGACAGCTTTATACGAGAAATTTTATTTTCGCGTTTTAAAGGCTTTATCCTTGGCCTATGGTTTTTTTGAACTATCTATAAATATCAAAACATGTCCGAACGATTTTCTCAAGGTTGATAATTAAAAGAGCTTCATCTCTGAGAGATCTATTGATTACTTCTTTCAACATTCATCTTGTTTGAGTGTTTTGGTCAGAAAAACATCGAATCCAATATCCAAATACCAAAAACCAACTTCCTACATATCTGTCAAAGAGTGCTAAAAATCAAGGAAGGCGACTGGAGTTCCAGTATGTGAAGAACGTGTCGTTCTTCGTGATCCACATGAGATAGACGATTCTACCAAGCTAAGGGCTGCTGCAGGATAACGGAGTTCCAGAAGAGCGTTGGTTATTGCAGCTGGAATTAGTACAGGGGAGCACAGAATTCAAGAGAGCTTTCAGAATTGCAATCAGGAGATCAAATAGTTTGTATCGTCGTCTAGTCTGGTAGACTGTAAGTACAGAATTGTTTATAGTGGATTAACTGGCAAAGTGCCCGGAGTTTTTCCCAATTAAGTTTCTCCGCGAACAATTCTTGTGTTCTTTACTACTTTATGTTTTACTGTTCATTACATTCAAACTGTGGTAATTCAATATATGATAAATTGGATTGTTTGATTAATCATCTAAATAAGAATTAAAAGTGACTTGTTGCTATTTAATTCATATTTGTTTTTAATTCCACATTAAATACCTATTCACCCTCATCTAGGTATTGTTAGGGTCGAACTTGCGTTTTTCAATTGGTATCAGATCCTTATTTCGATTTCTGACCCTTATTTGATTATTTTAGATGAGTCGTCGATGTCCGTGCCTTCATTTTTCGATGGAAGCAATTATGCTTATTGAAAAGTTCAAATGAGAGCTTTTCTTAAGACTTTGGATGAACGTGTTTGAAATGTTGTACAAACTGGATTGACTCCGCCTTCAACAACTATTGATGGTGTAGTTACACCCACTGCTATTTCCTTGTAGACCAAAACGAATTTTGATGAGTGTAGTTAGAACAACAAGGGTCTTCATGCCATATTCATGGCTGTATCTGCTGAGGAGTTTAGGCGTGTATCAATGTGTGAAACTGCTAAGGAAGTTTGAGATATTCTAGAAATGGAGGAACTTGTAGGATCTCTTCAAACATATGAACTCACCATCTCACAGCCCAAAAAGGTTAAATCCATTGTCATGAACACTATTAGAGAAGTTGAGAGTGAGTCCACTGACACTGAGATATTTAGGGAAGATGAAATTGCTTATTTCATTAAAAAAATTCAAAAGGTGATGAAGAATAAGAAGAAGCCTCAAGAGCGTAACAATGAAGTCCTTAATCAACTCCCGAGAGGTAAGCGTAAGAAAAACACTTCTAAGACTCTCGTAAAGAAATCTCAATCTGTTCAATGCCATGAGTTCAAGGGTTTCGTTCACTATAGGAATGAATGTCCTAATCTGAATAGGAGCTCGAATAAAGAAAGGCGTAAGGCTTTAGCTGTGACCTTGAGTGATGAGGAGTAGGATTCTGGTTCTCTGTATGAGATTTTCGGAGGTGAGGATGAACAAAAATTCATGGTCTTCACCTCAATTGTTGCTATCGAACTTGAACGTGAGATTGAGATTGGGAATAAGAAGAATGAGAGTGAACAGTATGCTAAAGAGTCTGATGATGAGACGGATATTCATGAGACCTATCGTGAACTGTTTAAGGAGAGTCTCAAAATTAAGAAGGTCAACAAAGTCATTTTGAAAAAGGTGAACGAGCTTGAACTTGAACGTGAAAAACTATTGAGTGTCCTTCAAGACTCAACTAAGAGAGTGAGTGAGTTGAACAATTCCAATTCTATCAGTACCTCTAAGACTTCTTTCGTTCCTGCTTCTACTCAACCACACATTGTTAGATTTTCTAATCCCAGAGCTGAGCGTGTCATAGGATGTGGACACCTAGGGCTCGTAAGAACACTGCACCTCAAGGTTGATTTCATCGTTCATATGTGTCTAAGTCGAGTTTTATACCCACTTGCCATCGTTGTGGCATCTTGGGTCACATTAGGTCGAGATGTCCTTTGCATGTGCACAGGGATAGAAATCAGGATATTCCTAGTCAGGTCAATTCTCTTTCCAGTCAAGTTCTTGAGCTAACTGAGATGATTTCTCAAATGACTAGGGCTACCTCTACTGCTAGGAAGGTATGTGTCAAGAAAGTTGATCTTGAGCATATAGCAGTCGCTGGTGCTTATGCACCACACTGATCCCATTCATGGGCATCTGGATGCATTGTCCTTTATACTGATGACTTTTGCATTCATCTTACACTTTGCATGCATGTATTTGGTTTGTTTTGATTTTTATTGCTTTTTACTTTTTATTTATCATGTGTGCTTGACATTCATTTTTGTTTGTGTGAATTTTTCATTCGATCCAAAAAAAATTTCGTTTTAGCAAATGACACATCATTTTGATTTTAAACCGGTTATGTGAATCCAAGTAAGCGATTATCTGTTCTACAATGTTATTTCCATCGCTTGATTTGGTTTAATGTGGAGTATTGAGTATATGTATCGTCATGTAACCATTTGCAATGCACACACTATGATCTTGTGAATGAGTCTGAGTCGCGTGTGTAAGATTTGGGATGACAGTCACATGTTAGTAAGGTTACCTCGAACATGAATTAACCTACATTTAGATGACCTTAGCTCGTCATAGTCTCCCTTTATTGTTGCATGTATAATGAAAAAGAAAATAAATAAAAATATATGAGTGCTAAATTGGTTCATCTTGTACTCTATTCGAAGCCTATTTGACTCAAGTAATTAAGCTCGAGGGGTTTCTCATAACTTGGTGCCTATAGTCATCTAACTTGGGTTAACCGACCTAAAGCTCGTTATAAGGGTCAATTTAGTTGCTTAATGGACATGGTCTGCACATAAAATGCTATTTACGAGAAAATCGATGAAAAATAGTTTATGCTCATGATCAGGAAGATGAAAGAAAATTTATTATATAATTGAGCTCATTTTGAGGTCCTAAAAATTTATCGGGTTTGACTTTCATTTGAAGGGATCATACTTATTTAACAAGTGATGTTTTGTATGTCATTTCTCACAAAATTAAGATTTGGAGTTATTTTAACGAGAAAATAGTGACACATTACACACATGAGTCATTTATACACTTTACTCCATTTTGAACTTAATGCGTACGTGGAAAAGTCTGTTTGGTAATGTTCAACTTGTGATTACATGCATGATTTTGATCATCGAAGTGTTGAGTGCGTAATTTGCATGAATTTCGTATTATTGAAAAAATGCCATTTTTCTTAATTTTTAAATTTTTAGTGCTATTTTTGTCAATTGCATGTTCGCTAGCTCTGGCTCGAGCGACAACAGCAGAAGCTACCTCGGCGTCGAGCGACAGAGCATGATTTTGGACTAAAACACTTCATTTCAGGGTTTTCACGAATTTTACCCATATTTTCAAATTGAGTTCTGCAAATTCTGCTTCACCCACTTGAACGAGAATGCTAACATCTTGGATTTTTCAGCTATAAAAATTAGAATGCATTATGAATATACGCCTAACTCTTGACTTCTAATTTTGAAATTTAAACTAGTAGAATTGTGAGCGCCCAGAAAATAATTGTCGATTACCGACATATCTCCATAAAGGCATTACAATATTTTAAGTCTTTTAACTAATGTACATTAATTTATGTTACTTTATTTCCTTTCTCCATTATAAATTATCAACTTCCCTCATTTTAATAGATAATGTTTTTAAAAAAAATTCGGGGGCGCTATTCCCGAACCTCGGTGGCCCCCCATCCCTTCAACTTTAGGATATATATATATATACACACACACACACACACACAGAGAAGAAAAGAAGAAAAAAATTTAAAATCACAATACAGTGAAGTAGAAGCAAGCAACAAAATAATAAGAAGAATAAAAGCTCAAATTCACTCAGGTTCCCAAGTACATTCACTATGTGCTGTGTAAAGCTATAGAAATAAAGTGATGTGTAATTGGGATTATAAGCATAAAGAAATCTATTAGGAAATTGAGGACCTGGAATAATCATCAATAATGGTGACTGGGATGCAATTTGGTTAGATGTCTTCCGACAGCCTTGTAGGTGGCACCATTGGAGGAACATTGGTTGGACAATCCTCCATTGCAACTGTAATTATGAAGCTCGATTTCCCCATCTTAGCATCCCAGGTGACTACTATTCCCATTCCAGCAGCATTCCATGTTGCACCAGACGTTAAAGCACCAACTCCCCTTGCTGAAGTTCATTCATTTTGGATTGAGCCTGTTGAAGTTCGGCTTCAAGGATAGATATCACTGGAGCAACATTTGTTGGTTGGTTAGAGTATGGGTTAGGCTAAAAATAGAAGTTGAGAATATAAAGAAAGAGGACTTTATATTTGTTAATGAAATGGATCCAATTTTTAGTAATCAAGCGATCTAAACACACCACAAATTTTCAAGTACATAATTTTTCTATCACCTTTAAAAAAAGCCAAACATATAATTGTACGGAATATCACATTTTGCAAAAGAGGATCTCTCTTGTTATAGGTACAGGCATTGATAATCCGAATTGAACCTAACAACGAGAATTTGCAACAAATTGGGTAAAAGAAGACATGGAACAAAATAATACGAATATAAAAATTGGAAAGGGGGGAGAATACACAGGTAGCATACTACAGGTAAAAAGTGCAGGAAAACTGAAAAGAAAAATGAAGAGCCTCTTGGCTTCTTAAATAGTTCTTCAGCAACTTTCAGCTCCAACGTATCACTTGTTTGGAAAATATTATTTGCTTTTTGTTAGGAGTTGAATTATTTACATTAGCATTATCTACATCAGATTTGAATTGGTTGCTACATCAGCTCAAGCAATGTATCAGCAACCTCTTTCCTTGCTATCTTAATGTCGTTTAAGTTGTAGCTGTAGCACATATTCTGTTGTACAATATTCCAAGACACGATCCACAAAATATGGAACAAATTAACAACTACATTCTAGATCATTCTCTTGAGTATCTACTTATATTATATATTTCCAAAGTTGTAGCAATGTTGATACACGATTGATTGCATTTCTTCTTTTAAACTTTAACTTGGTACCAGAGCTCCAGCCATGGCCAACTCCAGTAATACACCACAGAATGCTGATCTTATTTCTGCCCCTGCATCGATTTCCAGTAGCACTGCTGCTTCTTTGCCAAGCAGTAACAATCTCTCACCCTTTGGCGTCAATCTTGCCCAAGTTGTTTCAGTCAAGCTGGACAAAAACATCTACTTGCTGTGGAAAAAAATTCTACTACCAATTATCCGTGGACGTAATCTAGAAGGATACATTCTAGGGACAAAGGTGTGTCCCCAAGAGTTCATTGGCACACAAGTTACTAGTGAAGCAGGAACCAACATTGAAATGATTAAGAACCCTGAACGTAGCCAATAGATGTCAACAGATCAGCTACTAATAGGGTGGCTCTATTCCTCAATGACTCTAGACATTGCTATGAAAATTATAGGTGCAACAAACTCAAAACAGCTATGGACAGGAATTGAAGAATGTTATGGAGTACAAAATAGGGCCATAATCACCTTTCTTACTGGTGAACTGCAAAAGGCAAGGAAGGGAACCATGAATGTTGATCAATACTTAAACAAGGTGAAGCAACTTGCTAACAATATTGAAATTGCTGGGAAAACTATCTCCCATACAGACCTTGTTACTCAAATCTTGGCTGATTTAGATGAAGACTACACTCACATTGTTGTCCAAATTAACAACAAGGACCATATTTCCTGGGGATAGCTTCAATCAACACTTATGACCTATGAAAGTAGATTAGAACATCTCAACTCACTGAGAAATGAGATTGCAGGAATCAGCATTGATCAAACCTCAGTCAATTTCTCTCAAAAATCTGGTTCCAATTACCATGGTTTCAGATCTTACAGACAAGGCATGGGTAGAAGATTCACCAATCTTAACAGATACAGAGGTGGAAGAAGAGGCAAAAACAGAGGAGGTAACTTATATATTGGTGACAAACCTATTTGTCAAGTATGTGATAAATTGATCACAAGGCAAACATATGCAACTTCAGATATATTGGAACACCACCAAGCTAAAAAGTTAGCTACAACTCCTCACCTATAGCCCTCATTGCATCTCCCAACATAGTGAATGATCCGGCCTAGTTTGCAGACACTGAAACCAGCAACCACATCACTTCAGACAAATGAAACATCACTTCAGTCAATGAATATGCTGGTAAGGAGAAAATCATGATAAGAAATGGCAGTAAGCTGCATATCTCACATTTTGGCACTATACACATTCCAGTTTTAAATGACAAAACTCTGGTATTGAATAAGCTACTTCATGTTCCTGATATTAAGAAAAATCTCATCGGTGTTTCTCAATTAACTTCAAACAATGATGTTTACATGGAGTTTCACTCTTACTGCTATTTTGTTAAGGACAAGGCAACGAAGGAAATGGTACTGCAAGGGAAGCTTAAGGAAGGGTTGTACCAGCTGGACTTTCCTCATCAAACCACCAAGTATCTCCTTCAGGAGTCAGTCATCCCAAATAAATTCTTCTGCAGTCTATATTCTACTGTTTCCAATCAAGAACTTTTAAATTCCACAATCAATGTATGACATAAGAGACTTGGTCATCCTTCCAGCCAAGTGATGACACAAGTTCTCAAAACTTATAATGTGAAAGTTAAATCAAATGATATCAAACCATTCTGCAATGATTGTCAACTTGGTAAATCTCATGTGTTGTCATTTTCTCTGTCTTCATCACAGGCCAAAGCTCCCTTAAAATTGGTTTTCACAGACATATGGGGACAAGCACCTATCATGTCAACCTCAAGTTTTAAATACTATATATCATTCTTAGATGATTTTAGCATATTTACTTGGATCTATCCCTTAAACAAAAATATGAAGCCTTGAATATCTTTATTCAGTTTAAGAAACTTGTTGAGAATAAGATGGCTAACAAGATAAAAACCTTGCAAGCTGATTGGGGAGGAGAGGACAGACCTTTCTTAAACATCCTAGCATAAGAAGGAATAGAATTCAGACACCCATGTCCTTATTCCTCTGCCCAAAATGGAATAATAGAAATGAAACATAGGCATATAACTTAAACTGATCTTACACTTTTAGCTCAAGCTAAACTGCCTTTGAAGAACTAGTGGGAAGCTTTTTAGGCTACTATTTATCTCATAAACAGGCTGCCTACACCCACACTTAAAATGCATTCTTCCTATCAAGTCTTGAACAGAAAAGAACCCAACTATCAAGCCTTAAATGTATTTGGTTGTGCTTACTATCCTTGCTTAAGACCACATCAAAAACATAAATTTAGTTTTCACTCCACAAAGTGCACTTTCATTGGTTACAGTGAGTCCCATAAAGGCTATAAGTGTCTAATTTTAATTGGAAAAATATACATATCAAGGCATGTTGTCTTCAATGGACTGGAGTTTCCATTTGAGTCCTTACTCTCTGCCAAGAATCAACCTAAACCAGCAGTATCTGAAACAATAGTGTCATATTTTTACCTTCCTTCAGAATTGAACACATCAACTCCTACTGGTGCAACTCACCCCAAAGCAACTTGCTGAACATCACTCATCCTCTGACTTAAATGACAATCAGTATGATAAAACATTACATGGTGATAATCTTGGTGAACTTGATAGAAATGACAGTGAATGAAATGTTGAAACAGAAATTGTAGTGCCATAACTCAATGTATCACGAAATGATGAAATCCTTCAGTAATTAGATGGCAATGAGATTGAACAAATGCCCTAATAGAGAATAGGTAATCTGGCTGGGCATTCTATGATCACTAAAAGAAAGGATGAGGTGTTCAAACCCAAGATATACTTGGGAAAATCAACTGGAAATAACTCAGAACCTAAGAGTGTAGAAGGAGCTATGATGAATGTTGATTGGAAGATAGCTGTGGACGAAGAGTTTAATGCTCTGAAAAAACCAGGACCTAGGATCTTGTACCTCTTTCACCAACCTACAACATAGTAGGGAATAAATGGATATTCAAACCCAAACATAACACAGATGGATCAGTACAAAGGTTCAAAGCAAAACTGGTAGCTAAAGGCTTTCACCAAACCCCTGGCATTGATTTTTATGAAACCTTTAGTCCATATCAAACCATCAACTCTCAGAATAATTCTTTCACTGGCAGTTGCAAAAGATTAGACCATTAGACATGTAGATATTAACAATGCCTTCTTGAATGGTGAACTGGAAGAAACAATCTATATGAATCAGCCAGAAGGATTTGTGGACAAATCAAAGCCCAATCACGTTTGCAAACTGAACAAGGCACTCTATGGTTTGAAACGGGCACCTAGAGCCTTGTATGACAAGTTGAAGACAACATTTTTTAGCTGGAAATTCAAACAGTTAGTGGCAAATACTTCACTATTTTACTTTAAAAATGAAAGATAGATAATTTGTGCTCTAATCTATATGGATGATATTGTGATAACTGGAAATGACAGGGATTTATTGCAAGGATTCATAGACACATTGATAAAAAAAACGTTTACACTAAAAGACATAGGAAGAATGCATCGCTTTCTTGGAGTAGAGGTATTATGACATGACTCAAGACTTCATCTTACACAAACCAAATATATTGTTGACCTGCTTGAGAAGTTTGAGCTGCAGAACTTGAAATCATGTCCTAGACCTATCCCTGCTGGTAAATCAATGTCCAAAACTGATGGAGAAACACTAAAGGATCCCACAGCTTACAGAAGTGTAGTAAGAGGACTATAGTATCTTCAACACACCAGACCAGATATCATGTTTGCTGTCAATAAGTTGAGCTAATTTTTGCAAACACCAACATCTTCACACCGATAGGCACTAAAGAGAGTTCTGAGATACCTCAAAGGAATAATGAACCATGGACTATGGATTCAAAGAAGTGACAAATTAACTTTGAGTGGCTACTAAAATGCAGATTGGGCCTCATGCCCAAATGATAGAACGTCAACCACAAGTTACTGTGTTTATTTGGACGATAACTTAATAGCTTGGTCCTCAAAGAAGTAGCATGTAGTGGCACGTTCGAGCACATAATCAGAATACATGGCTCTTACTTCAACTGCCTCAGAAATCACCTGGGTTCAATCACTATTTAAAGAACTAGAGCTATCACTGGCAAAAACTCCAACCATTTGGTGTGACAACATAAGTGCTAGTGCCTTAGCTACAAACCCTGTATATCATGCTAGAACAAAACACGTAGAATTAGACATATATTTCATCAGAGACAAAGTCATTGCAAAAGAATTAGGAGTGAAATATGTGCCCTCATCATACCAAATTGCATACTTGCTAACCAATGGTCTGAATCACTGTAGGTTTCTCTTCTTGAAAGATGAGCTTGGTGTTACTTTAGTACCATCTAGCTTGAAGGGAGGTATCTACATTAGCATTATCCACATCAGATCTGAATTGGATGCTACATCAGCTCAAGTAATGCATCAACAGCCTCTTTCCTTGCTATCTTAATGTCATTTAAGTTGTAATGGTAGCACCTATTCTATTGTACAATATTCCAAGACATGATTCTCAAAATCAAGAACAAACTAACAGCTACATTCTAGATCATTCTCTTGAGTATCTACTTGTATTATATATTCCCAAAGTTGTAGCAATGTTGATACACGGTTGATTGCATTTTATTTTCTTTTAAACTTTAACTCTTTTCCAGTTTGAATATTTTTTCCAAACTTCAAACCGATTTCCACCCAGGGTTAGATTTGTGCTCCTGCATGCCGTATTTAAAAGCACCTATGGGTAATTCGTCTATAAGATACTCGAGCCACTTTTTAGCTGTTTCTCTAGTGGCCAAATCCATTGATTGGACCAGCTTTTCAAATTATTTCGTTCTTTTCAATTGTCTTTTAGATTCTCTCTTGTTTAAAGGATTACTCTCGTATATATTGATATAAGTATTTTACGTAAAGAGAGATGTATGATAATAGCTTTAGTAGCTTTTGTAAAAATATATATGATTATGAGAATAAATTTCTATTTCTTTGGTCGTAGTACATATTAAAGGCACATAGTCTTTCAAGATAATGAGAAGAGAAGTATACTCATATTAGAAAATGGATATTTATGTGATGAAATTACTGGTAAGTATGGATGACTAAGAGTCTTATTCTGCATTAGCAAAATTGAAGGAGATAAATACCATTGACGCATCGAATTTAAATTGTTCGTGTGTAGTTCAATTGTATTGAGCATAAAGTGAAGACGGTAAAAGCACCTACGTGCAAAATGACACGTCAAAAATGTATTCGACTTTGATTACCGCAAGTGTACGGATCGCTCGAGTAATAAAATGGGTTTTTAAGTCCAAGTATCGTTCCCACAGAGATTGTGTTAGTTTGAGTTTCACCTATCTTGACCTTAACCGAAACTAAGGAAATTCAATGAGATGATTAAACTATGGAATTATCTAAATTAGACTATGAATGCGAGTTTAACTGAAAATAAATAACTAAATGCAAATTACAATTTGAATGCAAATGTTTGAAGAAATCTATTAATGAAAAGCGTACTAGGATCCCGAATCACCAAGTAAGTTCACTTTTAACTTTTATTTCACAATTTGATAGCACGATGAATCGGTTGAAGAGTCAATATTCCTAAAATATTCAACAATCTCTCTCGAGTTGAGTTAAACATATTCTCACATACCATTTGACTATATTTATATTACAAATGCCAATATACAAGAATGCATAACGTTTTATGAATACTTAAAGACTCACGTAAAGCATAGTGGTATATTTCTATCCCCCTATCGAACCTTACGATGATTTATACATTGTAGAATCTATTTCCCTTCTTTCGAATGCATGAAATAGACCATCCAAACTCACATAACCATTGCGCATATAATTATGGAGACAATAAAATGAATATAAATCATTCAACATCCATCTATTGTGTTTAAATATCAAATTGCAAAATAAAGAATTAAAAGTTCACATTACGAGATTCATCGTTCACCTAGTACAATTAAAAACCTAGCCTAGCATGGATAAATTAAAATAACAAAGAATGTAAAGCTTTTCTTGAATGTAAAGCTTGAAATCTTGGATCTTGGAGTGAAAATATTCGTTCTTGCCTTCGTTCTTGCTCAAAAAGGTCGTTTTTTTTCTCTAGGAAGGCATAAAAACCTAGTTTTGGACGAGTTTAGGCTTTTATAGTTGCCCTAGAATCATTACCATAAGAGCTGGAGTTGGATAAGGAAACAAAAGATTTTCTCGCCCACAATACACCTTGCTATAGCAAGGTATATTTCCATGCTGCAGTATGGCCAAAGTAAATGTTTTCTAAAAATCTCTGTTGAAGTCTAGGCTATAGCAAGGTATATTTCCATGCTATAGCATGGAAGAATTTTCGCTTCTAGTGCAAATTGATCTCCAATCTTCTTTTCATTCCACTTTTGGCTTTTCTTCCTCTTCCATCCTCCTCTAGTCATCCATATTATTGACAATTAGATCCTTAACGAGATTCAATGCTTGATTCATCGTTCGGGTCAACTTATGAATAATTGCAATTTAGTCCCCGAACTTGCATTTCCTCCCATTTTGGCCCTTTACGCCTTTTTTCGCGGACATTTCATTAATTCCATCAAAGTAAGCCTACAAATACAATTCATATCAGATTAAGCCGTATTCAAGCATTTATATCAACAATTAATCATGTTTTGTCACATAATTAAGTACGCAAAACGCACTTATCAAATCCCCCAAACTTGAATTGGTGTTTGTCCTCAAACAAGATGATGACCTAACTTTACGCAAAACATGGTTTAACAGCCTGCCGTATCTCAAGATCAAAATTTAGTAATTAACTAATGAACAGTTTCCATAGTGCAAACTCAAATCAACCTCCACATATCGCATGCAGAACTTGATGTGTATGTGTGTGCATACTCATGCAAAGCATACCAAACTGATGATGGGTGCAAATCCCGACCTGCAGTAGTTAATTTTTTTTTCTTTCTTCGCTTGAGAGATTCATACCCCTAAACTTATTCTTTTCACTCAACGATCCATGGGTGTGTTCTAGAGTATAGTTTTGATTTACTTAGTCATTATCTTCTCTGTTTGGATAGATCTCGCGGTCATAAGTTCACAATTCAACAAGCATGGATTCTCCTATTTCTTTGATTGTTTCAACTGTTAAGACTAGACCAGGTTACTTTCTTCGCATCAGAGATATGATTCTGTCAACAAGGTGTCTGGGGCTAATCAATGCATTTCATACATAGAAACATCAAATGATAGATTTTTGTTTTATTTTTTCTCTTTTTTTTCACATATATGGCACCTTCCATTTGCTTTCTATATAACCCTTATAGTGAGCCTTAGGCCGATGACTCCCAAGTCAGATGACCATAGGACACCAGGTTTTAAACCCTTACAGGCTTAATCACTCGAGTTATACATACTCAAACAGATGTCTTAGCGATTCAATGATTAGTGAAATGCCCCTTTTCTTTTAGACACACAGTTTCTAGAACCAACCTCTGACTTGGAACTTTTACCTCGTTTTTGTCTCATTGGTCTAATCCAATCCACACAATATAATTCTCACACATGGAATCCATACTTATCTCAATGTTCTCCTGTAACAGCTAAATCATTTCCAAACTTCTAAAATGATGGTTTTTCGAATGGTGCAATAGGAGTTTTCGAGGTTGACCTATCATGTTCAACTCCACCATGACTCAAACATCATATCATTAGCTTAGCATGCCCAACACAATTATTGTGCGCAAAAATGTCAAGTTCCACATAGACAAGTATCGATCAATTTGACATGCATAACTTCCACTATTCATAGCTATACCGATTCCAATATTCTCATCATTGCCGGTAAAACCATTAAACTCACACAAGCACGCAAAACAAATAGCAAATACTGGTTTGTTTGTGCACTCGACAAACATACAGAAAGCAGTAAAGTAAAACAGTTAAGTAACACAATAATGATGGACAAATATATCACCCCAAACTGAAATTTAACATTGTCCTCAATGTTCATAGGATAAAAGGAGTAACCAAATTTGAGTGACAATGTGAAAATAAAGCAAAAAGAAGGGAGATAGGGAACTCCCCTGATCAAAGACGAGATAGTAATGATGCAGATGATGACAGAAAACTGAAGCTGAAGTGTCATTGGCTGGAAATGTATGTAACTTTCGTTCAAGAGACGTCTTTGTGATCTAACTGGTGATCGATGACCTGTAATTATCAAAATTAAAGAAATTAAACATAGTTCCTAAGTTAATATTATAAATGGAATAAATAAATAAAATATCAAAAATGAAAAGAAATGTTGGGTTGCCTCCCAACAAGCGCTTGTTTATAGTCTATAGCTCGACTATATGACGCTTGATCAAGGGCACCTAAAGAAAACTTTTGATGTCTTGTCCATCTTTCTTCTTTTGGCTTTGGTCCACTTTTCATTTCATCTCCACACATCTTCCTTGCCATTTTCAACATAATATGACTTGTCTATTCCATCTGACTCAACTTCAACTATGTAGATCTGTATCTCCTCGTCAGGCTTAATTACAAAATCAATTTTTGGACAATCTATAAAGTCGGAAAAATGTGAGTTGATTTCCTCCTTATTGATCGCCTCATCCTCATTTAGCTCCATTGTGATTAAATTTTCACTCATTTTTTGCTCTTTTTCAATTGTTGAACTCCCATCGGGTAGAATGATTGGTCCGCAATCTAAATCCATGAGCAATGAAAAGTCGGTCCCAACGACCCTTTCAAGTGGATTGTACCCCCAATAACGAAATTATTCTTAGTACATGCAATCTCCCAAAAGCATCTCGCCTTCATCCAACTTGACTAGTTTTTCAAAATACTTTGCAATTACTTTTTCATAGAATAGAGGAGGACCATCTCCTACCAGTTTGAAGTCCTCATCCCAATTGTCAGGTACAAAATCTCCAACGAACAGCATGTACCCTTCATGGTTTTCGTCAATTGCCCTCTTCCGACACTTTAAATATTCTCTAAATATCATAAGTTTCGGCGTGTTGAAACAAGAGTGCCAGGGCAAACACTGTCCAGTACAATGCATCGCGTAACAATTATAACAACTCGGGTATCCTCCAAACATATCTTCATAATGTATGCAGAGATTATCCATTGCAAAACTTTCATTGCCTTACCAAGTTAGAATCATACAATCATCTTAAAAAGTATAGGGAAATAGTGCAAACACGAGATAGATTAATAGTACGGGGTTAGCAAAAAAAAATAATAGTAATAAAAATAAAAAAAAGTTCGAATTACTGTCTATATAACTAATACTAAATCAAATCTCAATCCCCGGCAACGGCGCCAAAAACTTGACATGTCGAAAATGTATTCGACTTTGATTACCGCAAGTGTACGGATCGCTCAAGTAATAAAATGGGTTTTTAAGTCCAAGTATCATTCCCACAGATATTGAGTTAGTTTGAGTTTCATCTATCTTGACCTTAACCGAAAGTAAGGAAATTCAATGAGATGATTAAACTATGGAATTATCTAAATTAGACTATGAATGCGAGTTTAACTGAAAATAAATAACTAAATGCAAATTACAATTTGAATGCAAATGTTTGAAGAAATCTATTAATGAAAAGCGTACTAGGATCCCGAATCACCAAGTAAGTTCACTTTTAACTTTTATTTCACAATTTGATAGCACGATGAATCGGTTGAAGAGTCAATATTCCTAAAATATTCAACAATCTCTCTCGAGTTGAGTTAAACATATTCTCACATACCATTTGACTATATTTATATTACAAATGCCAATATACAAGAATGCATAACGTTTTATGAATACTTAAAGACTCACGTAAAGCATAGTGGTATATTTCTATCCCCCTATCGAACCTTACGATGATTTATACATTGTAGAATCTATTTCCCTTCTTTCGAATGCATGAAATAGACCATCCAAACTCACATAACCATTGCGCATATAATTATGGAGACAATAAAATGAATATAAATCATTCAACATCCATCTATTGTGTTTAAATATCAAATTGCAAAATAAAGAATTAAAAGTTCACATTACGAGATTCATCGTTCACCTAGTACAATTAAAAACCTAGCCTAGCATGGATAAATTAAAATAACAAAGAAAATATTTTGGAGAAGACATCACCTAATTCTTGAATGTAAAGCTTGAAATCTTGGATCTTAGAGTGAAAATATTCGTTCTTGCCTTCATTCTTGCTCAAAAGGTCGTTTTTCTCTCTAGGAAGGCATAAAAACCTAGTTTTGGACGAGTTTAGGCTTTTATAGTTGCCCTAGAATCATTACCATAAGAGTTGGAGTTGGATAAGGAAACAAAAGATTTTCTCGCCCAGAATACACCTTGCTATAGCAAGGTATATTTCCATGCTGTAGCATGGGCAAAGTAAATGTTTTCTGAAAATCTCTGTTGAAGTCTGAGCTATAGCAAGGTATATTTTCATGCTATAGCATAAAAGAATTTTCGCTTGTAGTGCAAATTGATCTCCAATCTTCTTTTCATTTTACTTTTGGCTTTGCTTCTTCTTCCATCTTTCTCTAGTCATCCATATTATTGACAATTAGATCCTCATCGAGATTCAATGCTTGATTCATCGTTCGGGTCAACTTATGAATAATTGCAATTTAGTCCCCGAACTTGCATTTCCTCCCATTTTGGCCCTTTACGCCTTTTTCGCGGACATTTCATTAATTCCATCAAAGTAAACCTACAAATACAATTCATATCGGATTAAGCCGTATGCAAGCATTTATATCAACAATTAATCATGTTTTGTCGCATAATTAAGTACGCAAAATGCACTTATCACAAAACGTGATGAATTTGCCTGTCTTCACTTCTGGTTAGTCTTTCAATCATAAATGAGCTGTATGATCTATATTTTTTGGGATTTTCTGGTTCGCCTGCAACAAATATATCAATAAATTGAACAAATAAAACAAAAAATTTATATTGAAAAATTCAAAACTCTGAACTAAGACATATATAGATGCATATACACATATATACTTGGAAGATAGTGGAGTAAGGAAACTTAGACGGATCTGCATATACTACAGCGCTGATTCAGAAGCACGAGACGATGCCAGAACTGATACATCTTGAGCTTGATCAACAAGCACGAGACGATCCCAGAACTGATACATCTTAAGCCTGACATTTGTCATCTAGATTTTCACCATGTTTGCAACCTTCTCTTGGCAATGCTGTCTTCCACAATTACAAAAATTTACACGACATTATCCATTTGTGAGATGTATCATTTTTAAAATTGACTCCACAAAGAAGTATTTCCTAAAATTTGAAACAATAGGTAATATATATCAATAATTTGTTCGTATAAAATTAAAGAATTTTTGAACGCGAGCATTTCGAGATTTTAAAATCAACAACAATTTTGTATGCATGATTTGCATGGTAATTGGAACACTCTCACTGGTCTCCAGTGGTAAAATCATTTGTAATATTGGCATTGTTAACTCCATGTTCAAATTGAATGATCGAGATACTGATATTAGTCATATATAGCCATCGTGACAAATTATAACATCTTGAACGACCGTCGATGAGTTTTTGTACATGAGTGTGTTAATTACATTTTTGTGATACACTACAAATGGCAAATAGTAAGAACTAAAAACATCAAATAATGTATATATTAAACTATCTTTTAGAGATCACTGTAATCAGATATGAACTCTAATGGCTTTATACGAAGGAAATAAAACATATTAAAACTGATAGAGGAAAACAGTGCAAACTACAATAAGGACATCGAAGTCGTATTATTAGAAGTTCAACATTTATTCAAAATCAAGACCAAGGGAAGTCATACTTAAAAGTAGCTTGTGCACTTTGAACGGTTACTTTGTCATCAGTAGCATCTCGGTGGGGCAGACCGAGGTCACAAAAGTTTATATCCAACTCCACAAAAGGCAAGATGAGCTGCAACATTACATAAAATATATAGACATAACATAGAAAAATCACTTATGATCGCATTCGTCTTGATAAAGAATGGTTAAGTTCAAACGTCTGGGCAACTGAATGCCCCCTTCCCTCCAATAACATAAAAGAAACTCAATGACTCCATATATATGGAAAGACAAGAACACGAGAAAATAAAAAGCCCAATTTCAAGACAGTTAACATGAACAATCCATATACAAAAGCAACATGTGCCTTTTATACATATTGCACCCACGTCATCCAAGTTTCTCTTAAAATAAATTCTCAAGTCTGAACCAATGGAAATCCACCTGCATAGTCATTAGGAAAAGAAGAAATAAAAAATTAGAGCTCCAGTTTAATTAGACATTGCATGAAAGCTTAGCCAATCACATTGAATAATGGCATGCACTCCCTACAAGGGATAAATGAACTAAAGAATTATGTTTGTACATGTAGGTTCCAAAAACAAAATAAAACAAAACAAAAATGAACACTTTATGATAATTGGAGAAAGCCCATAGTTCCAAAATGATTTTCGATCTATTTAATACTACTCAAATTTCTGGAAGATGTATTCAATTCAATATTTAATAATGTAGGCACAATTCTAATGCACCTTCAAGCTCTAAGCAATCTGAAATAAAACTTCTAAAGATTCACTTTAGTTCTCAAAAGCTATTTTTTCTATCTAGTGTTTGATGTCTAAAAGTTTTCGCTTTTCTTTTATATTGCAAAAAATGAAGTCTGGCATAAAATTCATACTTGTACATCTTAATGTCAGAGTTGTAAAATACAGAAGGAACATCATAAATTGATATGGAAGAAATGTTCATTAACAAAAATAAATATTCACCCAACATTAAAAAGAGATGGTTATTTTAGTCCATGAGAACTACCAAAAACAATAGAGTAGAATGGAGACATTTAAGCTTAATCCAATAATCCCCATTTAGCAAATATCCAATAAAAAGAGAAAATTCTCCCCAACCCACCCCTTAACCTACCTACAGTTAAGAAACTTACTATGAAAAATATGAATGAATTTCCACTCATTGTTATGCAGATCCCGTGCAAGCAACTCTTGAGCTAGAGGTTGCTCGGAAAAGTCGTGCAGGCTGAGAGCATTAGAACATATGTACAGGACATCAAAGATAAATGAACAAAAGCTGAATGGGTTATAATTTTCTGTAAACCAAATTTATTTACCAATAATGGAAACACTTTCTCAGTTGCAGGGACTAAAAATCTACCATGAGTACTTGTATCACTCGCCGTCAATGTTTTGCAGAAGTAATTCCTTGGCTCTTTGCTGGGGGCACCCACAAATACATGCAGGATGAGGAAGGTAACATCCATTTGCTCTTGCTGCATTATAGGCACGTTAGGATTTAACAATATAGAAATGAAACACGAAATAAGTGATGAACTAATCTTAAAGAGTTGACGTATTAGGCTCAATGGGTGCAAGGCCATTTGAGCATAGACATTATCTGTCTCTATATCAGCCTGGATAACAAACAATAATATTCTACAACAAACCTGCAAGTTTATTTGAAACAAGACTAAAATTAAAGATATCTTACATGCATGGTCACATTAAGTAAATATTGGAACAAGCAGAAGGAAAGGCCGCGGAAATACTATAAAATAGTTAAATAGATATTGAGGCTCTAACGACCAATATTTTTTTTTTTTTTTACCACAAGGCTCCTAGAGCTTTCAGTACCGAGGCCAACAGTCAAGTCCTCTCTCTCTCTCCTCATCCTCTTCCTCCTCTTCTTTCCTTTCTCTTTCATTTCCAACCAATCACTCTCATCCACACCCAAACGTTGCTGCTGTAAGTGTTATGCCCTAGGTCCAATCAACTTTGGACATAAGCACTTTTAATGTATATATAACCGATGCATATTTATGGCAAGATCTATTATTTAATTCAATTAATATTCTAATTAATTAAATAATAGAATCCGTAGATTCAAGTCTTGATGATTTGTTAATCACAAGGAGTTGTGATTGTGAGATACAAATTATATATGACTGAATCTTAAATCGTCCGTGGTCGTATGTAATAACGAGATAAGGATATCGTTATTATGGATAGACCATCACGTGTGGCATTTCTTACTTATGAAGTGAGTAGTTGATCTTACAAGCTAAAGTGTGGAGACACTTGAATGAACACGTGAATGTTTTGTTATAGAACAAAACATTGGAGACCCGCTAAGAGATTCCACATGGGAAACTATCTGAGTGTCAGTGGTTAATCTCTAACGTTCAGTAGTGAAATTGGTCATTCGACTTGAGGTCATCATAGTGTCTTATGTGAGGACAGTCATGCTTTGGTGATGTCGGATGTTGCTCTGTCAAGGGTCGCTAATACGACATCGTTCGGGTATGTCAAGAATCATATGAAGGTTGTGAATGATCAATAGATGATTCGTCACTCTTAGATAGTAAGAGATTATGATCTACATTTCATCCAGTTAAGTTGATAATGAAATCCTTGGTCAAGGTGAACTCATAAGTCGGAAAAGAGTTTTCGACTTACATTGACTTAACGGTAGGATAAAAGATATGATCGATAATTGAGATTGACACACATCCATATCTCGTAATTGATCGGATCATATTGACGAAGGGATTATAGTTTCACGGTAAACGAACAAGTTTGGTTTTGTCATGCCACGTGACATTTTCCGTCACATGTATTGCCCTGACACATTGCTAGATGTCAATCTAGGACAACGAATGTAAATTGATGATAAATTAAAAGGGGTATTTTAATTTATCAGTTTTGATTAGATCAAAATAATAATTTACGTCGTTAGGCATCGTGATCGGGAACCTAATGGGTCACACACAAAAGAGAATCAGAAGAATGAGATTTACCAATTAATTAATTGACAAGTGTTGGATAATTAATTAATTGGGTTGCTTATTAATATGCCCGAATTAATTAATTGGATTAATTAATTCATGGACCGGATTTAATTAATTTGATTAATTAAATGTTGGACCGGGTTAAGTTAAGAGATGGGCCAGCCCGTTTGGACTTATATTAATAGGCTGCTAGGGTTTGAAAAATCTAATGGAATTTTCATTATTCTTGCTAGCACGAGAAAAGAAAACCCTAGCCGTCATTCTTGTTCTCTGTGTGGATCACCATTGGAGGCTGGACAATTGGATAGCTTGGATTGTAGATCGTGATCATTGGAGTTCGTGAATCAGAAAAAGAGTTTGCAGAATTCATCAAATGTATTATTTCTATCACAGTTTCTATCTAAACATAAAGCAAATCCTTGTTTGGGAATCAAAATTTGTTCTAATTCCGCTACGCATGTATAAGTAGGTTCCCAACAGTGGTATCAGAGCCTACTTTGTGTTTGTTAGAAATTGTTTTGTATTATATAACAATCAAATGTTGACTGTTGATATTTTTCATGTTTCTAGCTTTTAAAGAAAAATTGATTTTAGAATTCTAAATCGGATTTGAAAAAAAATAATAATAATGTTTTCAATTTTAAGATCTGAAAACATTGGCGGCAAAGGGACGCCACCGAACCCGGCGGCGACACCACCGGACCCAACGGCAGAACGCGTGCTTGCGAAGCAGCAGCCCACTATCCAGAAGCAGCAGCGATCGTCGCTGTTGTGTCGGCGTGTTGCAGCAGCGACGTCGTCGTCGAGCGCCGCAAGAGAGAGAGGTAATTTTAGGGTTTTTTTAGAATCGGAAAAAATTTGGTGGAGGCGGGGGCTTCTCATGCAATTTTCGAAATTGCAGGCCCCCGCATGAAATTATGATAATGTGGTCAATTTGCAATTTTTAAATGGAGGGTCTGTCATGCAATTTTCGAAATTGAAGGGCTGCCTTTTAATTTTAAACTTGGGTCAGATTTGCAATTTCCAAAAAGGGTTTTGAATTTAAATAATAAACTGATTTTGAAATTTGATTTTGAAATGGGTTTTGACTCATATTATCAATTTTGACCCGTTTAAAACTTTAATTAAAATTGACGACTTTTTATATTTTTGCTAAAATTGGATTTTAACTTAAATATAAAACTTAGACCCTAAATTGAATTTTATTTTAATTAGGAGTTTTATCCTAAATTAAAATGTTAACTCAATTTGAATTAGAGTTGGACTCTAATTTAATGTTTGATTAAAATTTGATTTTAATTAAATTATCCACCCTAATACTTTCTTGAAATTAGAGTTGGACTCTAATTTGACATTTTTAATTGAAATTTGATTTTAGTTAAATTGTCTCGTCCTAAAAATTTTCTTAGAATTATAGTTAGACTCTAATTTTGTATTTAATTAAAATTTGATTTTAATTAAATATGTTCGCCCTAATATCTTGGAATTGGAGTTTGACTCTAATTTTATATTTAATTAAAATTTGATTTTAAATTAAATTCAATCGCCTTAAATTTTGAAATTAGAGTTGGACTCTTATTTGATATTTAATTAGAATTCGATTTTAATTAAATTATCTTATTTTAAAACTTTGAAATTAGAGTTGGACTATAATTTGATATTTAATTAAAATTTGATTTTAATTAAATAGTTCTGCCATGTAATAGTGGAATTAGAATGAGATTCTAATTTGGTATATAAAATTAAAATTTGATTTTAATTAAATATACCTGCTAATTAAATTAATTAATTAGATTAATTAATTATGTCATTGTTCCGATCCATTTGTCTAAATTAGTTTAGACGACTTTAATTGCTAGAAACTTGAAACATGTTTGCATATAATATTAGATATTATATAGGAATATATTTATATGATGAATGTTTTACTAGTGGATGATTATGGACTCGACCATGTGGATGTGTTGAATGGTTAGTTTTATTCTTGTTGTTTTATCGGCCTGCGAGTCCGTTATTATTATGGGCCTGCGCGTCCAATATTATTTAGGCATGCGTGCCAACTAGTATAGGATACAAGTTGCAGCTGAACTAATTGAAGATACAAGAAGAGGAGTAGACCATAGAGATGGAGCATTGTATTAATCAATGCTATACCCCCTAGGAACTGACCAACTAGTCTTCCTTATGGCTCGGGAGGACTAGATAGTATAAGTCCATAATCGTCCACACTATTATATGTATGTTTATTTGCATGCTAGATGTATAATAAGATATATATAATTATTACGATGAGACCTTTGCATGCAAAACCCCTCGTTGAAAATATTAAGTCAGTTTCTTATTCGCCTTCCATCATTATAGTGAAAAACGAGAATCATAAATCGATCTCAGCTTGTTGAGTACACTCAAGGCTGGTCTATTATGGATATGTTTGACACTACGAAATATTAGATATTTCTGAATGATGGATTTGACTTAACTAAAACTTATCTTTTGTTGAGTACACTCAAGGAGATAAATTTTAGAGGCATATTAAAATATTAAGTCATATTTATATTTGCTTTCCATCATTATAGTGAAAAACGAGAGTCCTAAATCGATCTCAGCTTGTTGAGTACACTCAAGGCTGGTCTATTAGGGATATGTTTGACACTATGAAATATTAGATATTTCTGAATGATGGGTTTGACTTAACTAAAACTTATCTTTTGTTGAGTACACTCAAGGAGATAAAATTTTAGAGGCATGTTAAGCTAACACATACGATGTGTGAAGACAAAGAGTTGTCAGCTTAATGATCTGGGAGTTGTATGGAGATACAATTGATAATAGTATCTACCTAAATGTTTTATTAAGACTTGTTGAGTACACTCAAGGTTTTGATATAACAAATGGGATCCCAACCCACTGGGAATCAAGTATGGATTCCATAAATTTATGTGAGAGGGTCATAAATTTGAGTTAAACAGTGGGAGCGAAATTAATTTAATAAAAGATCATGTTAAATTAATCGATGCATTTTATATATTATTCTTTTACTTTTCGTCATTTGCATTTATTGAATCTTGAGTAACCATATATGTTTGAGCGGTATACTGTATGCAACCAACAACCAAACCAAATTTTCTTGATTGACACCGCAATCTGAGAATTGTTCTCATGCATGATAATTGATCATGTCCTTGAGTAGCCCTTTCCAGAGACACTCGTTGATGACTCGATAAAGGAAGAGGTGGCTGCTATAATAAACACAGTAATGACGATAGTACTGCAACATGTGTGATGTTTGCGACTATGTCACCTGAGTTACAAAAGCAACATAAGAGTATAGATGCTAACACATGATTTTCATCTCAAAGTGTTAAATGATAAATAATCACGTGTGGAAAGATATGAGATTTCCTAGCAACTATACCACTGCATAATGGGAGAAGAGTCTCCGGCCAGTTCTGGTGTGCTGAAGACGTTGACTATTTTGAGAAGTTGTCTCAATCGAGTTCTGTCATGAACAAAGAACTAAGTATGACTTGGTTATGCAATCTTTGCCGAAGAGTTATTCATAACTAATTATGAATTTAACATGAATAAATTCGAATGCACACTTATTGAGTTGCTGAACATACTTAAGACTGTTAAGCCATATATCTATGTTTATAATGGGCAAATTTTAGTCATAGATTCCTCCAGGGAAGTCTAAAGGATGTTTTAAGAAAACATCTAAGATGACTAAGACAGTTAAAGCAAATAAGAACAATACCAAATCTAATAACCATTATTATCATATTGGAATGATAGGTCATTCGAAAGAAAATTGCAAGGCTTATATCTACTTCATTAGTTTCATGGGTATTGGATACTAGATATGGATCTCATATTTGTATAAATATGTTGAAACTAAACAGAAGTAGATCACTGCAAAAAGGGGGAGAAGTTGACCTGTACATTGAATATGAGCAAATGTTGTTGCATTGCCTATAGGAGCTACTTCTTGCCTTTGCCTTAGGCTCAATATTAGAATTATAGAAATATTGTTTTGTTCTTTCCATTACCAAGAGCATTAAATAAATTTCATGTTTGGACATGAATTATTTTAACGTTAAGGACAATTGTTGTTCCTTTTATCTTGATAAGATCTTAATGGTCATGGTAAATTACAAAATGATATTTATATTCTAAACATTGAGTATTCTATAATGAGTATAGATACCGAAAGGCATAAAATAATAATCTGAATAACACCTATATCTGGCATTGCAGATTTGGTCATATAAATGAAAATGCAATTCCAAACTTACATTGAGATGTACATTTGGGTCAAATGATTTTGAATCATTCGACAAATGCAAAACATGTGTGTGTTAGGCATAATGACCATATCTCCTTTTACTTGAAAAGGAGAAAGATCTACATAATTACTGAGTCTAATACATAGTGATGTATGTGGACACATATTAATTAATGCTAGATAAAGTTTCTCCGATCTCATCACATTTACTAGACGACTATTTCAGAAATGGTCGTGTATATTTGATGAAATTCAAGTATGAAACTTTTGAAATGTTCAAGGGATTCAAACTAGAAATTGAGAAACAAATAGGTAAATAAATTCTCACACTAAGATTTGATCGATGTGGTGAATATCTAAAGTGGAGAATTTTAGATTATATAAAAGAGAATGAGATTCTCTCGCAGTGGATTCCTCTACATACATTGCAACATAATGATGTGTCTGCAATGAGGAATCATACACTACTAGATATAGTGCAACTAAAGACAAGCCATGCAAACACTTCAAAATTGTTTTGAGGTCATGCACTGATTGCCACGTGTCGCGCACTAAACGTGTCACATCTAAATCGGTTGACAAAATTCCATACGAGTTATGGAAATGTCCAACTTATCTCATATGAAAGTTTGGACTGTGACGCTTGTGTGAAGCGCAGTGAATCGGATACGTTTGAAGCTAAATCTGATAAATATATATTTGTGTGATATTCAAGAGATAATGGAATATCAATTCTATAATTCCGTTGAGAAGAAGGTGTTCATCTCAAGACATGTCACACTTCTAGAGAAAGTGTTTATTCTAGGAGAGGACAGTGGGAGTAGAATAAATCTTGAAGGAGTTCAAGGATTCACATATATAGTTAACCAAGTAGATGAACCTGAGTCTGATCCCAAACTTGTTGAGAGACATACTCTTGTTCAGGAAGTTGAGACTCCTGAGGACACGACAGCTCCATGTAAATCGTATAGGATCATTCCACCTTTTGGAAGGTAAGAATCCATGATTACTAATCAGACATTACTAATCGAGGATGATGAGCCTACTAATTATGCATAAGCAAAGTCAAGTGTTGACTCGCTGAGATGACATAAGGCTATAATATCCAATATGAACTTAATGTTACCAAGGTTTGGACCTTGGTCAACCCGCCTAATGGATTAGAACCCATAGGTTGTAAATAAGTTTACAAGAAAAGTTCAATATGAATTAAAATAAGCATTTTGGAGCTGAAATATTCGATTTGATATAAAAGTCAAACTGTTTGATTTTATCAAAAATGAATTATGTGTTTAAAAGAAGATAGTGGGAACAATGTCGTATTCCTAATATTATATGTATGAGACATATTAACAGGAAACGACGTCTTTATATTTCAATTGTTGAAATTATGGTTGTTAAATAATTTCTTCATAATATAAAAGAGAATGAGATTCTCTCGCAGTGGATTCCTCTACATACATTGCAACATAATGATGTGTCTGCAATGAGGAATCATACACTACTAGATATAGTGCAACTAAAGACAAGCCATGCAAACACTTCAAAATTGTTTTGAGGTCATGCACTGATTGCCACGTGTCGCGCACTAAACGTGTCACATCTAAATCGGTTGACAAAATTCCATACGAGTTATGGAAATGTCCAACTTATCTCATATGAAAGTTTGGACTGTAACGCTTGTGTGAAGCGCAGTGCATCGGATACGTTTGAAACTAAATCTGATAAATATATATTTGTGTGATATTCAAGAGATAATTGAATATCATTCTATAATTCCATTGAGAAGAAGGTGTACATCTCAAGACATGTCACACTTTTAGAGAAAGTGTTTATTCTAGGAGAGGACGGTGGGAGTAGAATAAATCTTGAAGGAGTTCAAGGATTCACATATATAGTTAACAAAGTAGATGAACCTGAGTCTGATCCCAAACTTGTTGAGAGACATACTCTTGTTCAGGAAGTTGAGACTCCTGAGGACACGACAGCTCCATGTAAATCGTAAAGGATCATTCCACCTTTTGGAAGGTAAGAATCCATGATTACTAATCAGACATTACTAATCGAGAATGATGAGCCTACTAATTATGCATAAGCAAAGTCAAGTGTTGACTCGCTGAGATGACATAAGGCTATAATATCCAATATGAACTTAATGTTACCAAGGTTTGGACCTTGGTCAACCCGCCTAATGGATTAGAACCCATAGGTTGTAAATAAGTTTACAAGAAAAGTTCAATATGAATTAAAATAAGTCTTTTGGAGCTGAAATATTCGATTTGATATAAAAGTCAAACTGTTTGATTTTATCAAAAATAAATTATGTGTTTAAAAGAAGATAATGGGAGCAATGTCGTATTCCTAATATTATATGTATGAGACATATTAACAGGAAACGACGTCTTTATATTTCAATTGTTGAAATTATGGTTGTTAAATAATTTCTTCATAATAGATATGTGAGAAATAGCTTGATCTATAGAGATAGATTTATAAGATTGCTTAACTCATCTAGATCTATATAGATAAAATCTTAAGAAGATTTTATATGGAGAAAATGAACTGGGAGTTCATGGATACATTGATGCTAACTTCTAGTCGGACTAGAATGATAGCATATTTCAATTAGGATATTGGTTTACTCTTAAGCGATGTGTTGAAAAGGTTCCAAATTGAAAATCATCGTTGATTCAATAATAGAAGCCTTATACATTACTGCTTTAGAAAGCAACAAAAGTTGTTGTTTGGGTCAAAGTGTTCGTTAATGAACTTGGAGTAGTCCTAACATTGTTGATCACATGCTTCTGTATTGTGATAATAGTGGAGCCATCGTGCAAACGGGGGAACTAAGGTCTCATCATTGATCCAAACATGTGTTAAGGCAGTATTATCTCATTGGAAAGATAATACAATGAAATGACGTAAAGAAAGAACGAATTCTCACGAGTTATTAAATTGCAGATCCATTGACAAAGAGTTGTCGCAGTATAAACATGATTGTCATGTAGACTCTTATGGTATAAGATACATAAGGGATTGGATCTAGTGCAAGTGGGAGTTTGTAAGTGTTATGCCCTAGGTCCAATCAACTTTGGACATAAGCACTTTTAATGTATATATAACCAATGCATATTTATGGCAAGATCTATTATTTAATTCAATTAATATTCTAATTAATTAAATAATAGAATCCGTAGATTCAAGTCTTGATGATTTGTTAATCACAAGGAGTTGTGATTGTGAGATACAAATTATATATGACTGAATCTTAAATCGTCCGTGGTCGTATGTAATAACGAGATAAGGATATCGTTATTATGAATAGACCATCACGTGTGGCATTTCTTACTTATGAAGTGAGTAGTTGATCTTACAAGCTAAAGTGTGGAGACACTTGAATGAACACGTGAATGTTTTGTTATAGAACAAAACATTGGAGACCCGCTAAGAGATTCCACATGGAAAACTATCTGAGTGTCAGTGGTTAATCTCTAACGTTCAGTAGTGAAATTGGTCATTCGACTTGAGGTCATCATAGTGTCTTATGTGAGGACAGTCATGCTTTGGTGATGTCGGATGTTGCTCTGTCAAGGGTCGCTAATACGACATCGTTCGGGTATGTCAAGAATCATATGAAGGTTGTGAATGATCAATAGATGATTCGTCACTCTTAGATAGTAAGAGATTATGATCTACATTTCATCCAGTTAAGTTGATAATGAAATCTTTGGCCAAGGTGAACTCATAAGTCGGAAAAGAGTTTTCGACTTACATTGACTTAACGGTAGGATAAAAGATATGATCGATAATTGAGATTGACACACATCCATATCTCGTAATTGATCGGATCATATTGACGAAGGGATTATAGTTTCACGGTAAACGAACAAGTTTGGTTTTATCATACCACGTGACATTTCTCGTCACATGTATTGCCCTGACACATTGCTAGATGTCAATCTAGGACAACGAATGTAAATTGATGATAAATTAAAAGGGGTATTTTAATTTATCAGTTTTGATTAGATCAAAATAATAATTTACGTCGTTAGGTATCGTGATCGGGAACCTAATGGGTCACACACAAAAGAGAATCAGAAGAATGAGATTTACCAATTAATTAATTGACAAGTGTTGGATAATTAATTAATTGGGTTGCTTATTAATAGGCCCGAATTAATTAATTGGATTAATTAATTCATGGACCGGATTTAATTAATTTGATTAATTAAATGTTGGACCGGGTTACGTTAAGAGATGGGTCAGGCCGTTTGGACTTATATTAATAGGCTGCTAGGGTTTGAAAAACCTAATGAAATTTTCATTATTCTTGCTAGCACGAGAAAAGAAAACCCTAGCCGTCATTCTTGTTCTCTGTGTGGATCACCATTGGAGGCTGGACAATTGGATAGCTTGGATTGTAGATCGTGATCATTAGAGTTCGTGAATCAGAAAAAGAGTTTGCAGAATTCATCAAAGGTATTATTTCTATCACAGTTTCTATCTAAACATAAAGTAGATCCTTGTTTGGGAATCGAAATTTGTTCTAATTCCGCTGCGCATGTATAAGTAGGTTCCCAACAGCTGCTTCATCCTAGTTTTCTCCACTAATAAGGCCTCCGCAGATCGCCTCACTAGAGTCTCCGACCACCGCTCTCCAGGCCTCACCATGCTTCTCCCACTAAGGTCCTGAAAATTGTCCACGTACTCATGATGCAAAGAGGACTCTCTCCCTCGTTGCATCCTCAGAGAAGTATTGCCCACTTGCTATTAAGTGATCTTTGCAGATTTTGAATTCTTAACTGATTTATATGCCAATTGATTTCGTAATCAGCTTTGAACACATCAAATTCTTTGAGTTCCTCAACAGATAATTTTGATCCATACTGCTCTAAATCTATCAGATTAGCACAGGATTAGATCAGAAATTAGAAATTTATGAACTAGACAAGCAATCCGTGTTTGCTTTTGCACTTAATGAAAACAGATTATGTTCACAATCATAGGCATTGTGCAGTGCATGAAGCATTTCCCTCTGAACCCAAAGAAAACAGTCACATCCCCATTACAGTGGGAACGAGTGAAATACAACCTAAACATAAAATTATATCGTATGAATTGTCCAGAAACAGAAAAGGGGCCTTACTATCTCCGTCTAATTTCAATAATAACACTCCAACGAAGAATAAGATGAAGGAAAACCCAAAGAATATAAAATAAATTTGAAGGGACTTTGAATAATTTATCACTTTTAATATATCTATGATGAGAAACAGATACCTAATTACCCAAAAAAAGTTACAAGCATATATACATACATATAAGTGAATAGTTGTGCTTGAATGGTAACCCTAAGACAAATTGCTAAGATTAATAGACAAACAAATAATTCTGATTTCGACGAACATATTACAGCATTATATTCTGAAATAAAATAAAATAAAAAAAGAGCATATTGCAACCTAGGGAACAATAGTTGGCTTCTTAGGAGAAACATTTTCTTCCGTACTACAGAAAATCTGACTTATATCATTTGCAGCTTCTTGAAATCAAAAGAGAAAGGATAAGGAAAAGGAAAAGGGTAATTTTATTTCTATGTATTCAGCACAAGGTATGCTTTATACCTGTACAATGCTCACAAATGTTCCATTATTAGAAATTTCACATTCCAATTCCCCATTTTCACCATCAGCTTCAACTTTTTTGCTGTCAGTCATCTTCTTTAGTTGATGATAGCCTGAACAAAGTTTCCTGAAAGTAACAAAACAACAGTTAATTAGAATTTAATGATCACGGCGAATATTTAATGACTGCTTCCAAACGACCTTAGGAATTGATGTAAATCCAAAGGACAAACTGATATGGAGGAAGTTATCTAGAACTGGATGATGAGAATGTATAATGCTATATTTTTCGCTCATTTATCCTATGCCTTTGTGATTAATTAATGCCTAAATGTACTAAGTATTCTTATAATTTGATTTAGGTTGCGATTGGATGAATATGGTGGAATTTAGAAGAAACAAGCGAAAAATGACTTAAGTGAAAGAAAATCAAAGTTCAGGGACCAAGACGTAAATATCCAAAAGATGACTTGGAAAGCAAAATGAAGACGTGAAAGATTTGAAGACCAACTAATAGAAGACATGAAGTATTGGAAGAAGAAAAAGGATAAAAGAAAACAAGAATCGAGAAAACGAAGTTTGATTACTAAAACGCAACAATCGCATTGATGTCAATGCTATGCGGTCGCATAGTATCAACATCTACGCGGGGTCGCATACAAGGATTCAGAGAAATTATAGTCAAGTTCCAAATGAACTATGCGACTGCATGCATCTGTATTATGCCTTCGCATAGTACACTTCCGAGGAGAGAAATCTGGTTTCCGAATTTGACTAAAACACTTGTGAAAACAAATTTCAAAACGTTTTTCTCTCTTATTTTGTGCTAGGATTCTCATGAGTAGCTAAATTATCGTTCTTGGTCGAAGGAAATTGAAGCCTCCGAACCAATCCAACCTTGAGATCTAAATTATTTTCATTGTTAAATTCATATTTTGAGTATTAAATATTCTTTTGCACTTATTTTCATGATTGTTACATGTAATTGTTAGGAGGCCTACTAGTTTATTATTTGTTCCAATTTATCGCTATGTTAAATATCAAATTCGTAGTTATTTGATCTCTTTAATTTATGAAACAACTAGGATTTAATAATTTATTGCGTTAGAAATTATTAAATCTTGGAAAGAACTTTTGACTAGATTAAATACAACCACTAGTTATTATGTTATTTAGTTTCATCGATTTCTCTAATTATTAAGGTGGTTACTAGATTAAATCAATAGCACTTGTCTTGGGCTGTTTAGTAATTAGAGTTAATTGGATCGCTTGTTTTCTAATTAACTACAATTAAGGAAAATTAGAAAAATAAACACAACGGTGAATATTCAAAGTGATAATATAATATTTGCATATATGATCAGTTATGAAATTCCAATGGTGAATGTAGTCTTAGACCAAGGTTCTTTATTTTGATCACTTTCGTTATTTATTTTGAGTTACTCATTAATTGATTTATTTAAAGTTTCTTGCGTATAATCAAACCCCCCTCCCCCCCTCCAAATCATAGTTTACATAGCATAGAATTATATTAATCACTCCTCATGGGATCGACCATTGCTTCCACTACTACATATGTTCTCAGAAGTTAAAGTTTTATTTTTGAGTGCCTACGACAGCATGTCCAATTTTGGAGCTGTTGTCGGGGAGTTGATTTAGTTTATTTTTGTGTTTTTTATTTGCTTTTTTTGTTACTGAAAAAAAAAATTGTTAATTTTCGATTTTTACGATTTTGGCAGAATTTTGACTCTTATCGGATTAAATCTTTGTATTTTGAAGGAAAAAGACTTTCTGAGCAATACTTGTCGATCATTTGGATCCACAAACCGCCCCCTCCCGAAGTCAAATTCCATCGTTTTCTAGGATTTTTAGACATTTTTTTTTGTATTTTAGCGTATAATTTGTGTTCATTTTTCTTTTACTCTAGTTTTTCCTTGCTTGCTTTTCATGATTTTTTTGAGAGTTTCCTTGATTGTGTTTGATTGTAAATTGATCTTCTAATCAAAAGTGATTTGCAGTACAATCAAGAAATAGAGAGAACTTTGCACAAGTTAAGGATTGTCACTCAGCGAAATTTCGAATAGAAAAATATCGATCATGATCTCCTATTTGCTAGCGATTATGATTATGAGGAGAAGAAAGTCATCGCTGGAAATCGAAATTTGAAAGAGTTTGCAGTCCTCAATTTGAATCAACAACCATTATGCATAACGTTCCCTACTTTATATGCTACCACTACCTTCGAACTAAAATCTGGACTAATATAGCTCTTGCCCACTTTTCATGGTCTTGCAGGTGAAGATCCTCATAAGCATCTAACGGAGTTTCATGTGGTTTGCATGAACATGAAACCCATAGGAATGACCGAAGAACACATTAAATTAAGAGCTTTTTCATTTTCTTTGAAAGATTAGGCTAATGATTGACTCTATTATCTACCTACCGGAAGTATTACCATGTGGGACGAGATGAAGATGTTGTCTTTAGAGAAATATTTTCCAATTTCAAGGGTAGCAAACATTCAAAAAAATCTATGGTGTAAGACAGGACAACATATAATCCCTACATGCATATTGGAAGCGTTTCAAAAAGTTATGTGCAAGTTGCCCCATCATCAAATTAGTGAACAACTTCTCATCCAATATTTCTATGAAGGCCTTCTACACACTGATATGAGTATGATTGATGCTGCTAGTGGAGGAGCTTTGGTAGATAAAATTCCCAAAGGCGCAAGGAGCTTAATTGCAAACATAGCAGCCAAATAAGGTAAATATCTCGTCCATTGAACAACAAATTACGAGTATTAATTATTGTTCGTCAAATGGATGTATGTAATATGTAAATAGAAAAAGCTTGTGGGATTTGTTCAGTAGTGGGACATCCAACCGACATGTGTCCAACTCTGTAAGAGGAACCCATTGAACAAGTTAATGCAGTAGGTGGCTTTCCTGGACAACCGCAAAGGAACTATGATCCCTATTCGAACACATATAAATAGGGATGGAGGGATCATCATAATTTTAGCTATGGGAATCCATAAGTAAATCAGCCCGCAACTCAAAATCGTCCAAATTTCAAACAATATAAGCAGACATACCTTCCTAGACAACAACCAAGTCAAACTTCCAATTAAGGTATGTCATTAGAAGATATTGCTACTAACACTTTGTAATTCCAACAAAAGGCCATGGCCAATATTCAAAGTTTAGACAATCGGATGGGCTCGATGGCAACTGCAATTAGTCGGCTAAAAGCTCAAAGTTTTGGGAAGCTACCCTCTCAAACAAAAGTGACTCCAAGAGAAAATGCAAGTGAAATCATCATAAAAAGTGGTAAAGAGGTTGAGATTCCAGTAAAGGCAGCTTCTACATCATCGGAGCAAGAAAAAGGAAAAAATATCATTGCAGACACAAATGTTCCAAATGACAATGACATACCAAAGTGTAAGTTTTCACCTCTTTCTAAACCAGTACTCTATTTTCCTCAAGCTTTAGTAGAATCTTTGAAATATGAACAAAATCAAGATCTATATGAAACCTTTCGTAGATGTGAGGTGAATATTCCACTGTTATATGTTATTAAACGAATACCTCGTTATGCTAAATTTTTGAAAGAGTTGTGCACAATTAAGAGGAAATAGAAACTTAAAGGATGTGAAAATGTAAGAGTTGGGGAGAATGTATCTGTAGTTTTTCAAAAGAAAGCTCCCTGTAAAGTGCAAAGATCTAGGTATGTTTACTATCTCTTGTACGATAGATGACACTAGATTCGAGAAAGCCATGTTAGATTTAGGAGCTTCTATTAATGTCATGCCATATTCTGTATATGCTTCATTGAAACTTGGACCTTTGTATAAAACGGGTGTTGTAATTCAATTGGCTTATAGATCTAATACATATCATAAGGGTGTAGTTGATGATGTCCTTGTGTAGATTAATGATTTGGTTTTTCCCGTTGATTTCTATGTGCTTGATATGGAATAATGATCAAACTACCCCTATTTTGTTAGAAAGACCATTCTTAAAGATATCCAAAACTAAGATAGATGTTCATAGTGGCACACTTACTATGGGATTTGATGGTGAAATTATTAAATTTAATATTTATTATGCCACGAAATATCCTGAAGATGATAATCCTATTTATTCTAATGATGTGATTGATTATTTAGCACTAGAAGTTTTTGAACTTGATGGAAAAGATGGATTAGAAGTTGCCATTAGTAAGCATCTTAAGAAAGAGAAAGTGGATTTAACCTTAAGCACTGAATTGCAGAAAATAGTTGTGATGTTGAATGCTTCGCCTCGGTTACAACAGACAGGTAACATTCTTTGTGTTGCATTACCAGTTTCTAATGAGAGACCTGTACCCTATGTTTTGCAGGCTCACACTTCAGATTTGAAGCCCCTCCCTAGCCACCTCAGGTACATGTTCCTTGGAGATGAAGGAGGTTACCTGTAATCATTTTCAGTAAACTTAGTGCACCGAAAAAAAAAGGCTTGTCCGAGTCTTTAGGGAGCATAAGACGGCTATTGGTTGGACAATTGTAGATATCAAAGAATCAGCATGTCTACATGTATGCATCATATCTTACTTAAAAAGGGCGCAAAACCTTCCCATCAACCACAGAGAAGAGTAAACCCACCCATGATAGATGTAATGAAGAAAGAGATCCTCAAACTTCTTGAAGTTGGAGTGATTTATCCTATTTCAGATAGCACTTAGGTTAGCCCGATTCAAGTGTTTCCTAAAAAAGACTGGAATAACTGTTGTGAGAAATTAGAATGATGAGTTAGTTCCTACCTGTATTATGAATGGGTGGTAGGTTTGTATAGATTATAGAAAATTAAATGTCGTGACCCGTAAAGACCACTTCCCTTTACCTTTTATCGATCAAATGCTTGAAAGGTTAGCTGGTCATTTTCACTATTGTTTCCTTGATGGTTATTTAGGTTATTTTCAAATTGTAACTGCTCCAGAGGATCAATAAAAGACCATATTTACAGGCCTATTTAGGACTTTTGCATATCGTCGCATGCCTTTTGGACTTTGCAACGCTCCAAGCACTTTCCAAAAGTGTATAGTTAGTATATTTTCAGAATATATTGAGCATATCATAGAAGTCTTCATAGATGATTTCACAGTTTATGGAGACTCCTTTGATAATCATTTGCATGACCTTACACTTGTTCTTCAAAGATGCATAGAAACTAACCTCGTGTTAAATTCTGAAAATGTCAGTTTATGGTTGAACAAGGTATAGTTTTGGGTCATGTTGTTTCATCTAGGGGATTGAGGTAGATAAAGCTAAAATTGACATTATTCAATCTTTACGTTATCCCACTAGTGTGCTGAAAGTTCGATCTTTTCTTGGACATGCAGGTTTCTACCATAGATTTATCAAAGTCTTATCCAAAATGGCACTACCCCTATGCAAATTGCTACAAAATGAAGTAGCTTTTGAGTTTGATGAGGCACGTAAAAAGGCATTTGATAAGCTGACAGAATTGTTGACTTCAACCCTAGTTATCCAACCCTCTAATTGTAATTTCCCTTTTGAGATAATGTGTGACGCAAGTGATTATGTAGTGGACACGTTTTTGGGTCAAAGGATTGGAAAGGCATCCCATGCCATTTATAATGATTCCAAAATTTTAAATGATTCCCAGAGAAATTATTCTACAACTGAAAAAAAGCTTTTAACCGTTGTTTTTACTTTAAAGAAGTTTCGATCTTATCTACTTTATACTAAGGTCATTGTTTACTCTGATCATGTAGGTCTTCATTATTTGATGACAAAGAAATAGGAAAAATCGAAATTAATAAGATGGATACTTCTCTTGAGTGAATTTGATTTGGAGATCAAAGATAAAAGAAGAACATATGACCACGTAATAGATCATTTGAGTCGTTTAGTTTGTCTGGAGAATGAACTTCATTTACAGTAAACATTTCCTGACGAGTAATTGCTATCTGTAAGTGTGACACTACCTTAGTTTGTGAATATTGTAAATTATTTGGTTCCTACTATGTTACATCTTGGTTTGTGTACGGCTTGAAGAGATAAGGTCAAGAGTGATGCTAAATACTATGTGTGGGATGACCCATACTTATGGAAGCATTGTTCATATCAAGTGATAAGAATGTGTGTTTCTAAAAAATGAGATTATTTATATTCTCACATTTTACCATTCTTATGCTTGTGGAGGTCACTTTGGAATTAAGAGGACGACAAGAAAAGTTCTAGAATGTGGTTTCTATTGTCCAACTTTATTTCGAGATTCATATTCTTTTTGTAAGTCATGAGAACATTGTCAAAAGATGGATAATATATCCCAAAGGAATGAGATGCCACAAACGCCCATACTATTCTGTGAAATTTTTTATGTTTGAGGCATCGATTTCATGGGACCATTCCCTGTATCTTTCGATTATGTTTACATTTTGCTTGCTATTGATTATGTTTCAAAATCGTTTTGAAGCTAAGGCCACCAAGACTGATGATTCTAAATTGTTGTAAATTTTATCAAGTGTATCATTTTCTCTAGGTTTGGAATCCCAAGAGCTCTAAGAAGTGATCGAGGCACTCATTTCTGCAATGCAATCGTGGAAACTTTATGGAGAAAATACCATGTGATCCACAAGGTGTCGATTGCCTATCATCCGCAAACTAGTGGGCAAGCAAAAGTGTCAAACCGAGAGATGAAGTCCATCCTTGAAAAGATGGTCAATCCAAGCAGAAAAGATTGGAGTTTGCGCTTAGATATTGCATTGTGGGCATATATGACTGTATACAATATGCCCATTGGTATTTCACCTTATCGGTTGGTGTTTGAGAAAGCATGCCACCTTCCAGTTGAGTTAGAACACAAGGCTTATTGGGCTATCAAGAGTTTCAACATGAAGATGGATGGCACTAGGGAACATAGGAAGTTGAACTACAAGAATTAGAGGAAATTCGCCATGATGCCTATAAGAGTGCAAGGATTTACAAGGAAAATATGAATGCCTTTCATGACAAGATGATCTCTAGGAATGAGTTTAAAGTTGGTCAAAAAGTCATTCTATACCATTCACAACCTCGTTTGTTTTCGGGTAAGTTGCATTCTCGTTGGATTGGACCATTTATTGTTACTAATGTTTTTCCTCATGGTGCAGTTGAAATTCAGAGTTTAGTAACTTCCAAAGTGTTCAAGGTTAATGGCCATAGGCTCAAACCCTTCTACAAAGGTCTCCAAGTAGAGAATGTAACAACATTAGACCTTGAGGATCCAATTTATACTTGTTGAAGAAGGAATCATTCATTCGAGTGTGGGAGAGGGGATTTCAATTGTGTTTGAGTTGTTTTGATATTAATGTGAGTTTAAATTTTGAGAAAAAAATTATTAATACAATAAAAAAAATTCAAAACAACAGTGGTGGTTTTCAACAAATTTTGGTTGTGTATGCTATTTGCTAGATTCAATTAAGCTTTTGAAGAACTCATAACATGATTGAATAAGTAATCTCCTAACTAAGAGTTAATTAGTCTAGTTATTTTCTTTGAGGATGGTAATAATTGAATTTTGTAGACTTCGGTTAGATTTTGAGCAATTAGATTGACACATCTATATCAGTCTCACGAATTTCTTTCATGATTATTATTCTTCCATGGATTTGTTTCTCTAGAGCTTGCCTTGACTCTCTTCGAGACAATATTGATACATGCAAGCATGAACATGATTAAGGCAATCTTTGTTATATAAGTTAGCTACCTAAGCCAAATAACCTACTTTGTAATTAATTTTTTTCTTTTGTTAAACCCCTTTGAGCTTGATTGCTTTTTCTTTTGTTATAAACCCACGTGACAAGCTTTAACTCAAAAAAGCAATGTCTTTACCCAAGCTATAGAGCTAGTGGACTATAGTTCACCATTATGATATGTATGGGTGTGCAAGAAATAAGTGTGGGGTGTATAGAGTCCATTGGATGATAGTGCACGTGGCCTCATCCAAACTTCACTTTCTTATCATACATTCAATCAATCCTAACCTTAAATGCTATTACTACTTTTCTGTCCATAAAGCCTAGCATGTACATTAGACTTGATCGAATAGGATGGTGGCAGCGGCAGTGATAGTGAGTTGTCTTGTCAATCATTCACCACAAGATTTGTTTAAAGATCTTGTAATCGTTTCGTCAGGACCGGTTCCTGCATGGGGGTCTACCCAAAATGGGGTCGGTCCAGTCTCATCCTATGGGGAGAAGGGATCAATTCTACACAACTAGGCCATCCTCACCGTTGTGTAAGGCGTGGTTTTCCCCAGATAAATTTCCACGTAGTTTAATTAGTGCCACGTGCAGCCTTCGGTTTATCCTATGAGTAACAATTATCGAGAGAGAATATAGGTTAGTATGAAACACTTTGGGTATGCAATCATGCTACAAATACAGGCTCAAAAATATATTCAAAATTAGGGGACACATGATTGTACAGTTTGTAAAAAAAACACTCAAATAGGTTCTGCCAAATCGGTCTGTCCATTATTTCTTTGTCTTTGAGCCTGTTCAATCTTCATTATTCTTGGGTACCATACATTACTATAGTTGCCAGAACACAAAAGAGATTTTTTATACATATGAAAAGACTATTAGACCTTCAACTTGAGAATTACTTGGCACAAATACAAGGGTAGGAAGGGAAGACAACAAAAGCATATTGAATGAATTGTAGATGATAGATTCCTTCTTTTAAGAGAGTAGCGATAGTGATGATCCATAAACAAAAGTCCCCAAGTTAAAAGCCACTGTTTAAAACCATGCAATTGTAATAAAACATTAATGAGAATTGGAGTTAACCAATTAAGCTCAATAATTTGCACATATTATTATGAGGAAATTAAACACAAACTTTCCAATTCAATAGTCAAGTACAAAGGTTTATCTTTCAAAAATCATCTGCACCCACCTATCCTTAATCACGTGCACTACACTCATACTCACACAACCAAGATTTGATCTCTCTCTCTCTCTCTCTCTCTCTCTCTCTTTCTCTCTCTCTCTCTCTGTAGCGACCGCGAACTTTTATTTATATAAATTAGTTTTCTCGAAAAACGTGTCGCTAAACGTTAACCCTAATTTTCTAGAGAAGGGCGTTCGTCTAGCCGTTATAATATTGAATTTAAATCTATTCGATCGAATCCAATTTCGAATAATAATTTTATTATCAATTTCGATTTATGTTATTTAAATCCAATTATTATTAAATTCAAGCCCAATTATTTAAAATTCAACATTTATGGTCCAAATTCATAAGCCCGATTTAAATTTTAATTCTTTTAGCCCAATTCATTTAAGTCCATTCAAAATGAGCCCAAAACCGGAAATTATTTATTTTAGCCCAATTAGAAAACCCAAAAGCCCAACAATTTGGCCTAATTACCCGTCTAGGGTTTTGTGCCCTAATTCTACCACTATTCATACCCCACTCCACTCCACTCCACTCCACTCACACTCATACTCACACAATATCCACTTGGTAAGAATTGTCTATTCTCTCCTACACTCTCTCTATTATCATTGTGGGACACCATTGATGCTAGAAAATCCATTTCTAGCGTCAACAGTGAGCTCTCCCTAGCTGCAACACTGTGCAGCCAACACTCTCCTCACCAACACACACCAAAACCGAGACCAATAACCACCATCTCCTTAACTCAATACCCACTGCAACTCACAACCAACACCACACCAGCCTCAACTCACTGCAAGACAAACCATTCTTCACCATTAGCCACTGCAAATCCACATTCCAGTCACTCCAACACCTTTCATGGAACCGAACCAAACACTCCACAACCCAACAGTCACGAGGCCAACCACCAAGTTGTATTCCAGCCACCTCAAGTCCTCAAAACCGAGACCAACAAACACACAACAGCCAACGAGCAGAACCAAGACTTCAAGCACCCCAAAACCGCCACCAAATCCCCAAACCCGAGACCAACAAACCATCCCCAAACCAAGCCCAAGACCGTAGACTCGCCACCATCCACCACGTCCAAGAAAGTGCCCAAACCACCACAAACCTACCGCTCATACCGTGACCAAAGGAAAATCGTCCCAACACCTTTCTCAAGTTGACCGCCAAGAAACCCAAGAAAAGAACAATCGAAAAGCCAAAAAAAAACTTACCCTTTTTACCGTCGGTATCGTCGAACCCGGACCTCATTTCGCGCCCAAAGTCCCAAATAAAACCCCTCCCTACCCCTGAGCGGCGCTGCCACCACCGCCGGTCGATGGTGGCAAGAAACAAGGGGGAGGGACGAAGCCCCTCCCTGCCCGTCGTCTCTCTCTCTCTCTCTGTAGAGAGAGAGATGGATGATAGGAAATGTTTATTTTTATAATTTTTAAATTTTAGAAATTGTTAATTTAAGCCCCAAGTTTTAAGTTCATTTAATTTAGTCCCTAATCTATATAAGTCATTATTTTAGTTATTTAATTTTATTGTCAGCTTTATTATTATTACTGTTTAGTCCCTAATCTATATAAGTTATTATTTCAGCCATTTAATTTTATTTTCAGCTTTAATATATTTACAGTTTAGTCCTTAAACTATTAAAAGTTATTATTTCAGCTTTTAAGTTTTATTTTCAGCTTTAATATAATTACAGCTTAGTCCTTAAACTTATAAAAGTTATTATTTCAGTTTTTTTAACTTTTATTTTCAGCTTTATTATAATTACAGTTTAGTCCCTAAACTTATGAAAGTTATTATTTTAGCCCTTCAAGTTTTATTTTCAGATTTAATAAATCTCCATTTTAGCCCTAAACTTTATTTTATCATCTTAAGCCATTTATTACAATTCCAATAATTTTCAATTAAGTCCTTAAACTTAATTTCAACACTTTAAAACTTTAAAGTTCGAAATACTAATTCAAACTTATTTTCTATTAGCTAGACGAAACGTACGGACAATTAAGAGATTGAAGTTACTTCTCGCACCATTTTCACGAAACTCGAGATTTTGAGGTAGACTCGCCACCATTAATTAGTTTAAATTATAATTGCATGCTTTATGTGAATTACGTGATTTATATGCTTTAATGCATGAGATGAGAATTTATCATATGCGATATTATGATATTGTTATGCTTGCCATAACTTATATGCTTAATTGCATGAGAAAGAAGAGAATCTCTTATGAGATAAGAAGAGAATGTTATGCATAACTTATGTGCTTTATACGCACGAGAAAGAAAGACTACCCACACCCCATGATTTTAAAGAGCCAATGATTTTCAATAAAATGAGCCAAAGAAGAAGATATCACGTTGTATATTGCATAAGTGTGTATTCAATTATTCTGTAAATTAATTATCGGTGATGAGTCTACTGAGTATTTCTTCGAAATACTCATTCTGCTATTTTAACAATATTTGCAGACTTCGGAGGCGATCGTGATTGATCCGGCAGTGGTGGCATAGAAAAATCTGACTATCGAAATTATTATCTCTTTGAAGTTTTTTGTATTCGAATATTGATAACATTTTGTCGTTTTCCGCTATTTCTAAAATATGATATTTAAATTTTAAATTTTCTATGAGTTTACTTGTCGATACAGTTTTTCAATTACAAATGTGATTTCAAAATTAGGTTATTTCCGAGATAATTGATTTTGAAATTGGGGTAAAAGACGATGACGTGGCAATCCGGGTTAACAGAACTCGGGGCGCTACAGCTTGGTATCAGAGTCGGTCTGAGTTTCTGTAGACTGGCAAATTTTCAAAAAAAAAAGAGATTTTTCAAAGAGATTTTTCTTATTATTATTATTATTACTGAATGTTGCCACTGCCATCATTCGATCCGCCGACTCCGAAGGTAAAAGAAGTTTATGAAGTTTAACGTTATTTTATTCGGATACCTGTTTTCCGATTTACAAGATTTAGAAGAAGAGAAAGAAATGTATCCGGATAAGAAAGAAAGACAAGTTGTGCATAATTTACAAGAATTTTTAAATTTTTACGTCCTCGTAATTTTAACTAGGAGAGATAAATAACCCCGCATAATTGGACTTTGCATAATTGATTTAGGACATGGCACCCATCCGTAGAAATGCACCAAGTGACGCGGAACAAGCCGCAAGAGACTGCGATCGATTCAGGCCCAGACTCGATTGGACTATAGCCCAACACATAGAGCAACTAAACATCGTACGCGATCGGGCCATACAGCATGGCTATGTAACTAATGATCGTCGATCGATCCATCTTTTACTATCAACCTTCCGGGCCGACTACGCGGAGGTAGCTCGCACCATATACATAGATGCGCTGGTGTCACCTAGTGTGGAGGTTGAATATGACGCCTTTTGCGCGAGGTTTGTGGCATACTGGCCCATGTATTTTGAGCACTGCTTTGGGGTTGCACCTGAAGGGGAGCCAGAACCCGAGCCAATGCCCGAGCCCGAACTTGGGCAAGGAGATGGGCTAGTACCCGGGGATGAATTCGAGGAAGACCCCGAGGAAGACCCGGAAGAAGACCCGGAAGAAGATCCGGAAGAGGACCCAGAAGAAGACGCTGATCCGGCGCTCGAAGAATCCTCTGACGCCGAATCATGTATAACCGAAGAAGAATAGAGAGATAGGATCTAGTATAGGTTGACATCATTGTATAAAAAAATATTGGAAATGTTCGGCATACATGCCTTCATATTCATGTACCCGCACCAAAAGAAATTGAGTTATGTATGAAATGATGTTTGAATCCTATTTTTCGTCTTTCGAGTTATCGTTTATTGTTTATGCGCCTAGTCAACTGTTACAAATTATCTTAAATTTTATGAAGGTTATGGCACCACCCACTCAGACCGACATCATTCGAGAATTGCTCAGGACGGTGCAGGAAATGAGACAGATTCCGCAGCCAGTAAACCCTAACCCTATTGTACCAGTGATCGAACAATTCAGAAGGTACAGCCCGCCTACGTTCGACGGTGAAAATGGGCCACTAGCAGTGGAAGAATGGCTCTAGACCATCGAAAAAAATTTCAAGCACATAGCCTGCCCAGAATATAAGAAAGTGGGTTGTGCAGAGTTCATGTTGATTGGAAGAGCGGGATTTTGGTGGGAATTCGCATCCCGCACGAGGAGCGAGGAACAACATGCAGCCCTAACTTGGGACGATTTCAAGGAATAGATCAGGGACAAGTTCTTCCCACAAGCTCTTTGAGATCACAAGGAGGCAGAATTTATGCGACTAGTGCAATGAGATATGGATATAGTCGAGTATGAAAGGAGGTTTGAAGAGCTATCACGTTATGCTCCACATCTGGTGGAGACAGAGTTCAAAAAGGCCCGCAGATTTGAGAGAGGTCTACGCTCCGATGTCCGACAAATTGTCAGTTCACACGAGCTGCCAACCTACCGGGAAGTAGTAAAGAAGGCTCAAGCAGTAGCCTATGCCGGTGGGAGAACGGTAAGCCAAGGACCCCAGTATGAGCAGAGAAACCTGGGCAAGAGAAAGTGGCAAGGTCCGAGCCGCAACCAGAACCGGAACAGGAACCAACCGTTCGTCAAGAGGCCTAATCCGGGGCCAACAGGGAGACAGATGCCCAATATCATTTCTCCCTGCCCTAAGTGCCGAGGATGCACAAAGGATAATGCCTGTTTGGAAAGGGAGTCTGCTATAAGTGTGCCCAGTCAGGTCACTTTGCAACGGACTGTCGTGCTCAGCCCGCCCAGGGTTCCCATCAGAGGATGAACCCATATTAGAACCGGAAGGGGAAGGCAAGGGTGTTCGCTATGGATGCAGCCGAGGACTCCGACGTGATTGCAGGTATACTAGTTACTCTAGTACTCTTGTACATGTCTTAACTGCTTTCCATACCATATTTTCCTTCCCATATTGAGCATGATAATATGATATCAGGTATACTATCTATTTCTGGGATACCTGTATATGTTCTGATAGACTCGGGAGCCACACATTCATTTATATCAGATGCATGCTTAGAAAGACTGAACCTGATAGGAGTAGAGACTGGTAGTACTCTCGAGGTTAGTTTGTCGTCCGGAAGTACTATCGACACTAATAAGATAGCCAAGGCCGTACAAATAGATTTTGACGGTTAAGTTTTGGAGGCAGACTTGAATATTATTTGAATGAAAGATTTCGATATTATTCTGGGTATGGATTAGCACAGTGCCAATCGTGCCGCAATTATGTGCCACGAGAAAGAAGTTATTTTTCGCGAGGACGGTGAAGAAGTATTCAGGTTTTAAGGAACGAGAATCAAGTCACTTCCTCGCCTTATATCCGCTTTACAAGCCAAGAAGTTTTTAGCCAAGGACGATTGTCAAGGCTTTTTGGTTTGTTTGCAAGATAAACCCGTATAGGAGATTACCCTGGAATCAATACCAATAGTATGTGAGTACGGCGATGTTTTTCCAGATGACCTACCCGGTACTCCACCTGATAGACAAGTGGAATTTTCCATTGACTTAGTACCAGGAGCTGCCCCTGTTTCCAAGGCTCCGTACCGTATGGCGCCAAAGGAATTGCAAGAACTGAAAGTGCAATTGGAGGAATTGCTAGAGAAGGGTTTCATCAGACCAAGTGTATCTCCATGGGGAGTGCCCGTTCTGTTTGTAAAGAAGAATGATGAAAGTATGAGGATGTGCATCGACTATCGAGAACTTAATAAGTTGACGATAAAGAATAAGTATCCTCTCCCCAGGATCGAGGACTTATTCGATCAGTTGAAAGGCAAAGCTATTTTCTCCAAGATCGACCTGAGATCTGGCTACCATCAGCTAAAGGTTTCGCCAACGGATGTACCAAAGACAGCGTTAGGACACGATATGGACATTACGAGTTCGTAGTGATGCCTTTCGGACTCACGAACGCACTTGCAATATTTATGGATTTGATGAACAGAGTTTTCCATCAGTATCTTGATAAATTCGTTATTGTTTTTATCGATGACATACTGATCTACTCCGGAGATTCGATACATCATGAAGAACATTTGAGAATTGTATTGGAAACGTTGAGAGCAGAAAAGTTGTACGCCAGATTCGATACATCATGAAGAACATTTGAGAATTGTATTGGAAATGCTGAGAGCAGAAAAGTTGTACACCAAATTCAAGAAGTGTGAATTTTGGCTTGAGAGAGTAGGTTTCTTGGGTCACGTTGTTACAGCCAAGGGCATCGAAGTTGATCCTTCTAAAGTGGACATTGTAATGAATTGGCCGACACCTGCAAATGTTAGAGATGTGAGAAGTTTTCTTGGATTAGCCGGGTACTATCGGCGATTCATAGAAGGTTTCTCTAAAATAGCAGGTCCCATGACTCAGTTGACCAGGAAAGGAGTTAAGTTTCTGTGGACCAAACAGTGTGAACAAAGCTTCCATAAACTTAAGAACAGACTTGTCTCAGCACCAGTGCTGACTGTACCAGATGGGTCTGATGGTTTCGTTATTTACAGCGATGCATCCAAACACGGCTTAGGTTGTGTATTGATGCAAAACGGCAAGGTGATCGCCTATGCTTCAAGACAGTTGAAGCCACATGAGAAGAACTACCCGACTCATGACTTAGAGCTCGCAGCTGTAGTGCACGCTCTTAAGATTTGGCGACACTATCTGTATGGTAGTAAATGTAAGATTTACACCGATCACAAGAGTCTCAAGTATTTCTTCACTCAGAAGGAATTGAACATGCGACAACGTCGATGGCTAGAGCTGGTAAAAGATTATGACTGCACCATTCTTTACCGCCCGGGTAAAGCAAATAAGGTTGCCGATGCTTTGAGCAGAAAGGACGCCGAACAGTTATCAGTTTTGGGAATGACGCAAGATCAATTGATTCGAGATTTTCAAAATTTAAGAATTGAAGTGCGAGCCCCATCAGTCCAAGGACCTATTAGATTGGCAAATCTGACCGTTAAAGCAGATTTGAGAGGTCGGATTGTGACAGCTCAAGTCGGAGATAAATTCCTGGAAAAGATCAGATCCAAAGTTGGAACTGGCAAGAGAATAGGTTTTGAAATTACCGATGATAAATCACTTATGTTCAGAGGGCGTCTCTGTGTACCGAAGGATGAGCATATCAAAAATGAGATTTTGACAGAAGCTCATTCAGCACCATATGCATGCCACCCAGGAGGGACAAAGATGTATCGTGATTTGCGCAATACCTTTTGGTGGAGAAACATGAAGGGTTCTATTGCAAAGTTCGTCTCTCTATGCATGACGTGTCAGCAAGTTAAGGCTGAACACCAGAGACCATCAGGATTATTAAATCCTTTGGATATACCAGAATGGAAATGGGAGAAAATTTCCATGGATTTCGTAACAGGGTTACCGAAATCAGTAAAAGGACATGACGCTATTTGGGTTATCGCAGATCGACTTACGAAGTCAGCTCATTTCCTACCAATCAGAATGACTCTCAATGTGGATCAGTTATCCTAGTTGAATGTTAGAGAGATTGTTCGACTTCATGGAGTACCAGCTTCCATTGTATCAGATAGAGACCCGAGATTTACATCGAGATTCTGGAAGAGTTTACAAGCAGCTATGGGTACTAAATTAAATTTTAGTACTGCTTACCATCCCCAGACCGATGGACAGTCTGAACGCACTATCCAAACACTAGAGGATATGCTTAGAGCTTGTGTACTAGACTTGAGTGGTAATTGGGAGACTCCCTCCCATAAGTGGAATTTGCCTACAATAATAGTTTTCAGGCTACTATTGGTATGGCACCATATGAGGCACTTTATGGACGACAATGTCGATCACCAGTCTATTGGGATGAAGTATGTGAAAGGAGAATTTTGGCTCCAGAATTGATTGAAAGGACCGTTGAAGCTATTGAGAAGATCAGACTGCGGATCAAAGCCGCACAAGACAGACAGAAAAGCTATGCCGATAAAAAGAGAAAAGACTTGGAGTTTACAATTGGAGAGAAAGTATTCTTGAAAGTAGCTTCTATGAAAGGAACTATCCGTTTTGGCAAAAGAGGGAAGTTAAGACCCCGTTTTATCGGACCATTCGAGATATTAGAGAAAGTAAGTAACGTGGCTTATCGTTTGGCGTTGCCGCCCGAGCTATCGGCCGTACACAACGTTTTTCACGTTTCCCTATTGAGAAAGTATATCTACGATCCAAGTCACGTGGTGAATTTCCAGACTATTTCGATTCAAAGGAATCTGTCCTATGAGGAGACACCTATGTGCATTATAGAAAGAAAAGTCCATGTCTTAAGAAACAAAGAGATCCCTTTAGTCAAAGTCCAATGGGGAAGACAGGATAGCGATGAAGCTACCTGAGAGAAAGAGGAAGAGATTCTGGCTAAGTATCCAGATATATTAGATCAAGTAAGTTTAAATTTCGAGGACGAAATTATTTTAAGGGGGTGAGGTTGTAGCGACCACGAACTTTTATTTATATAAATTAGTTTTCTCAAAAAACGTGTCGCTAAACGTTAACCCTAATTTTCTAGAGAAGCGCGTTCGTCTACCCGTTATAATATTGAATTCAAATCTATTCAACCGAATCCAATTTCGAATAATAATTTTATTATCAATTTCGATTTATGTTATTTAAATTCATTATTATTAAATTCAAGCCCAATTATTTAAAATCCAATATTTATGGTCCAAATTCATAAGCCCGATTTAAATTTTAATTCTTTTAGCCCAATTCATTTAAGTCCATTCAAAATGAGCCCAAAACCGGAAATTATTTATTTTAGCCCAATTAGAAAACTCAAAAGCCCAACAATTTGGCCCAATTACCCGTCTAGGGTTTTGTGCCCTAATTCTACCACTATTTATACCCCACTCCACTCCACTCCACACACACTCATACTCACACAATATCCACTTGGTAAGAATTGTCTATTCTCTCCTACACTCTCTCTATTATCATTGTGGGACACCATTAATGCTAGAAAATCCATTTCTATCATCAACAGTGAGCTCCCCCTAGCTGCAACACTATGCAGCCAACACTCTCCTCACCAACACACACCAAAACCGAGACCAATAATCACCATCTCCTTAACTCAATACTCACTGCAACTCACAACCAAACACCTTTCATGGAACCGAACCAAACACACCACAACCCAACAGTCACGAGGCCAACCACCAAGTTGTATTCCAGCCACCTCAAGTCCTCAAAACCGAGACCAACAAACACACAACAGCCAACGAGCAAAACCAAGACTTCAAGCACCCCAAAACCGCCACCAAATCCCCAAACCCGAGACCAACAAACCATCCCCAAACCAAGCCCAAGACCGTAGACTCGCCACCATCCACCACGTCCAAGAAAGTGCCCAAACCACCACAAACCTACCGCTCATACCGTGACCAAAGGAAAATCGTCCCAACACCTTTCTCAAGTTGACTGCCAAGAAACCCAAGAAAAGAACAATTGAAAAGCCAAAAAAAAAAGTTACCCTTTTTACCGTCGGTATCGTCGAACCCGGACCTCATTTCGAGCCCAAAGTCCCAAATAAAACCCCTCCCTACCCCTGAGCGGCGCTGCCACCACCGCCGGTCGATGGTGGCAAGAAACAAGGGGGAGGGACGAAGCCCCTCCCTGCCCGTCGTCTCTCTCTCTCTCTCTGTAGAGAGAGAGATGGATGATAGGAAATGTTTATTTTTATAATTTTTAAATTTTAGAAATTGTTAATTTAAGCCCCAAGTTTTAAGTTCATTTAATTTAGTCCCTAATCTATACAAGTCATTATTTTAGTTATTTAATTTTATTGTCAGCTTTATTATTATTACTGTTTAGTCCATAATCTATATAAGTTATTATTTCAGCCATTTAATTTTATTTTCAGCTTTAATATATTTACAGTTTAGTCCTTAAACTATTAGAAGTTATTATTTCAGCTTTTAAGTTTTATTTTCAGCTTTAATATAATTACAGCTTAGTCCTTAAACTTATAAAAGTTATTATTTCAGTTTTTTTAACTTTTATTTTCAGCTTTATTATAATTACAGTTTAGTCCCTAAACTTATGAAAGTTATTATTTTAGCCCTTCAAGTTTTATTTTCAGATTTAATAAATCTCTATTTTAGCCCTAAACTTTATTTTATCATCTTAAGCCATTTATTACAATTCCAATAATTTTCAATTAAATCCTTAAACTTAATTTCAACACTTTAAAACTTTAAAGTTCGAAATACTAATTCAAACTTATTTTCTATTGGCTAGACGAAACGTACGGACAATTAAGAGATTGAAGTTACTTCTCGCACCATTTTCACGAACTCGATATTTTTGAGGTAGACTCGCCACCATTAATTAATTTAAATTATAATTGCATGCTTTATGTGAATTACGTGATTTATATGCTTTAATGCATGAGATGAGAATTTATCATATGCGATATTATGATATTGTTATGCTTGCCATAACTTATATGCTTAATTGCATGAGAAAGAAGAGAATCTCTTATGGGATAAGAAGAGAATGTTATGCATAACTTATGTGCTTTATACGCACGAGAAAGAAAGACTACCCACACCCCATGATTTTAAAGAGCCAATGATTTTCAATAAAATGAGCCAAAGAAGAAGATATCACGTTGTATATTGCATAAGTGTGTATTCAATTATTCTGTAAATTAATTATCGGTGATGAGTCTACTGAGTATTTCTTCGAAATACTCATTCTGCTATTTTAACAATATTTGCAGACTTCGGAGGCGATCGTGATTGATCCGGCAGTGGTGGCATAGAAAAATTTGACTATCGAAATTATTATCTCTTTGAAGTTTTGTATTCGAATATTGATAACATTTTGTCGTTTTCCGCTATTTCTAAAATATGATATTTAAATTTTAAATTTTCTATGAGTTTACTTGTCGATACAGTTTTTCAATTACAAATGTGATTTCAAAGTTAGGTTATTTCCGCGATAATTGATTTTGAAATTGGGGTAAAAGACGATGACGTGGCAATCCGGGTTAACAGAACTCGTGACGCTACACTCTCTCTCTCCCCCGTTCAATTTTTCCCATAATCACCTCCGTCTCCCAGATCCACACCGTCATCATCCACTGTATCGGATGCCCACTGTCTCTATTTCAACCATATATGTATCTGTTATCTCTCCCTCTCCTTTGATTCTTCCCAAAACCACTCATATCTTCTAGATTTATATCAAAGTCATTCATCACCTGTCGAACACCCCATTGTTGCTTACTACCTATCGGACACCACTATCGCCCACCTCCATTGTCCCTTCTCCCATTTTTCATTTCTTTCTAGCTTGAGGTCTTCTTTGTTTCCTCGCCATTGAAATCAATGCATCATCTACTTCTCTTACATATGTTCAAGTGTCACCTGTTTGGGATTTGTTGCAATGGTGTTAGGTTGTAGTACGTTAGTACAATTGTAGGGTTGTTTATGCCTCGCCTCTACTTCCTTCAGGTTGTGGTGCGGTGATGCATGTTGGTATTTGTAACATAACCCCATCTCGAGTCATCCTAGTGGACCAAGACATAACGTGTGCCGATGATGAATTTCAGCTAGATGTTGGACCTACCACCAAGGTCATTCTATAAATACAATATTTTTGTAGAAATTTTGAAAAAGTTTCCCCTATGAATTAGACAAAATCAACCTGAAAAACCTCATAGGTATCTATACCAAATATTTCGAAAACCACAAATACCACCACAACTAAAACAAAATGAAACTAGACTTGACTAAGTATTTCTACTACAAAACATCATGTCTACATGCATGCATTACATCAATTGTATCAACCCTTCAACAAAGTGTACATCAAACAAAATATTAGACCAAGTGTTTAATAAACATGAGTCCCCAAATATACATTACACACTATGGTATGGTTAAGATCATGCAACTAAATGATGTGTAACCAGGCTCTTGACTTCAATAGGCTTTCCATGTATCTCATATTCAACGACCTCATGAGAGGAAAAACATTACAAAATATATGAGCTTGTAACTTAGGACAATTCACAAATGCAAATAATTTTTCCATTTATATATATTTACTGAAAAACTTGATTTTTTTTTCTTACAGTTTTAAGAAATTCTAAATTCTAATCATTTCTTTTAGAATTGAAACATGCTAAATTCATAAAATTCTTACTCTTTATTCAGAAATGAACTATTATCTGATATCTGAAAATCTATGAATCGATAACTGAATAAACATAATATGATATGCTAAAGAGTCACACCAATAAGTACACAATGAATAGCCTTACTCATGTACAGAGTAATCTCAATGTACAAGGCAAAGCCATTCAAATATGCTAATCTGATAAGCTGGTATACATACGCAGAGCTGCCTCAAAGGCTAATCAACCTAGTACACGGCCTAAAGCCTATGTGTGTACGAGAGTGGGTCCCAAAGACCTCTAATAATATGGTCATAAACTATGGAAACACATTCACATCAATGAGAGCAGATAAAATAACCATATGAATTCATACACTATGGAAACACATTCACATCAGTGTAGAGTAGGAAAATAACCATATGAAGTCATACATTGTGGAAAACACATTCACACCATTACATACTAAAGTAAAATCACCTAGGTACTTTCTAGTGATTTTTAAAATGACTTTAGATATGCTAAAACATGTACTATGAATATAACATGCTAGAGGAATAGTTTAAATTGACTGACTTTAACTTTAAAAGAACTGACTATAAAATATGTTTCATTCAGAAAATCATGCTGTCAAATCAAGTATATGAAATAATTAATTTTTTATATGATATAAATTTAATAAATATTTATTTTTGAAAAATAAGCTTTTCTACTCAGTGGACAATATCTTGATGATGATTAATTTATCTGGTAGGTTGTCCGACATTCACCACATTTCATGAAATAACAATGAACTTTTCTGAATCATTGCTAGAATAAGCCAATTTCAGTCTAAAGTTACTAATGGGATAAAATCCTCAAATCCATTTTTCCAATTCCCTAGTAGATTTGTTTATGACTTGCTGAAGATTTCTTCTTTAATCCTAAGTTCATAATTTCAATGAATATCATTAATAAGCACATAGCTATACCAACTTTATTTCATCTCTTTTCTTTCATCATTTTACTACTTCCCAGTTTCACACTCCTTTAATTTTAGTCACTGCACATATACCAAAACCATAATCAATTGGCACCATTCCTTGAATTGGTCCCTTTATTTAACTTTCAAACTTATACCCAATTACTTGCTGAATCTTTCACCCACAAAGCTCGAACCCAAAAGTTAATATAAATTTGATTCACATAACTCAAAAATTTCAAAAATAGATATCATATCAACCATCAAGAAATTTGACTTATTTCCACTTATTGAACCAAAACAAGAAATATACATTTGTTTATAACTTACCCACTTGAGATATTAGAATAAATGACGATATGAAAGAAACCCCAATAGCTGTGTGTTTCACCGCCTCCACATCGTCAGTCGGCACTTTCTATTCCCTTTTTTTTTCCTCTTTTTCCTTTTTCCTTCCTGCTTCTCAATTCTTCTCCCATCCTTCCCATTCTTAGTTTTTTGTATGTATGTGTACAATGAAAAATGTAAGAATGACTCTACAATTGCCACTTGTTTTCCACTAACTCCACTTTTACAAGTCAAGTCAAGTCCTTCAACATTTACATAACACCACATAAAGTCCTTATCTTTCACTACTTGAAAAGTAAGTCCCCAAAATTTAAATGATTTTCATCTTAAACCCCAAATATCTTAAATATAAAATAAGCCCTAATTAAATAATTTATTCCATTTAAGTTCTTAATTAACTTTGACTTTGACTTGTTGAACCTTAGACTTTGAATAAATAATATTGACCTTTGATATAATATAGGATGTAACAATCTTACCTCCTTAACAGAATTTAGTCATTGAAATTTGATGGAAATCTAGCTAATCCATGAATAGATGAGGATAATGAGCATGCATTTGATCTTCACTATCCTAGGTAGCCTCTTCTACTGCCCGATTCTTCCAAAGTACCTTGACAAGTGAAATGGTTTCGTTTCGGTGAATTTGCACCTTTCTGTCTAAAATTCTCATTGGCTCTTCTATATAGGTCAAACTCTCTTTCAACTAAATTGACTGAGACTCTAGCTCATGAGAAGCATCTGTGATGTACATGCGAAGCATAGACACATGAAAAACATCGTAGATCCTGGATAATTCATCTAGCAAATCTAATCGTTATGAAACTGGGCCAATCCGCTCAGTAATATGATAAGGTCAGATATATCGTGGACTCAACTTTCCTCATTTACCAAATCTCAACATCCATTTTCAAGGTGTCAATTTAAAAAATATTGTATCTCCAACTGCAAATTCAAAATCTTTCTTGCGTCTATCTACATAACTTTCTGTCTATCTTGTGTTACTTTCAACTTTTCTCTAATTGATTTCACATTTTCTGAAGCCATTAGAACCAATTCAAGGCCTATTAACTTCATTTTACCGGCTTCATCCCAACACATTGACGTTCTGCACTTTCTACCATATAAAACTTCAAAAGGAGTCATTTCTATACTAGAGTAGTAACTGTTATTGTAAGCAAACTCCATCAAAGACAAATGAGTATCCCATCTACCTTTGAACTCTAAAACACATGCCCTCAATGTATCCTCAAGAGTCTGTATGGTCCTCTCTAACTGGCCATTTGTCTGAGAATGAAAAACTATAATGAAATATAGCTTAGTACCCATGGCTCCCTGCAAACTTGGCCAAAAATTTGATGTAAACCGAAGATCTCTATTAGATACAATAGACAATGGAACAAAAAATAAGCTCACTATCTCGTCCACATAGAACTTGCTAACTTAAGTAGCTTTGATCTGCAGAAACCTAACAATCTTGGTCAAACAATCAACAATAACCCAAACACCTTCATGACCATTCTGAGTACGAGGAAGACCAAATAAAAAGTCCATAGTAATTCTAGAATAGGTAACGGCGGTAAAAGTCCTGTTAGTTTTTGACGAACTAGCTTTACCTGCTGACAGATAAGACATTTGGATACCAAATTGGCTCTCTCTTTCATACCTAGCCACCAGTAATGATCTTTCAATGTGTAATACATTTTAATACTACCTGGATGTATAGCATAAGCAGAACTATGTGCATCTTCTAAAATCTTCTTCTTCAATTCTGGAATATCATGAATGTATATTCTATTACCCATAGCCAATGTACCATCATCTCTTATCACATAATCTGTTCTTAACCCAGGACTCACTTCTGCTTTCAATATTCTTAATGTCAAGTCTTGAGATTGAACTTCTATAACCTTATCAATCAAAGTAGGCCTTACCTAAAAATGAGCTAATACCGTCCCTGAAGTAGTAGCGACAATTAAGCACGAAACCTTTTGAACTCACAAATCAAAAAAGCACATACTGCACTAGATGAAGAGTATGAACTAGTCTTTCTACTGAAAGCATTTGTAACTACATTAACTTTCCTAGGATGGTAGTCAATCTTGCAATCATAATCCTTTATCAATTCCAGCCATCTTCTTTATCTCAAATTCAATTCCTTCAGATCAATATTTATTTCAAACTTTTATGATTGGTAAATATTCGACATTTCTCACCGTAAAGATAATGTCTCCAAATCTTTAGTGTTAACACCACTACAGCTAAATACAAATCATGTGTCGGGTAGTTTAACTCATGCTTCTTCAATTGTCTTGAAGTATAAGTTATAACCTTTCCATTTTGTATTAAAACACAACCCAGTCCTTGGCATTAAGCCTTACTATAAATCAAAAACTCTTCACCAGGAGATGGAAGAATAAGTATAGGAATAGAAACTAATATCTTCTTCAAATCTTGAAAACTCTTTTTACATTCCTTAGTCAACACATATTTGGAGTTCTTACGAGTTAAACTAGTCAGAGGAAGAGCAATTATAGAAAAATTCTCTATAAATCAACGATAATAACCTGTTATCCCAAGGAAACTCTGTACTTCTGCAATATTAGTAGGGTGTTCGCATTTCATTGCCACTTCTATTTTTACAAGATCTACATATATACCCTCTGTAGAGATAACATGACCTAGAAACACAACTTTATATCCAACCAAAATTCACATTTACTGAACTTAGCATACAACTGCTTTTCCTTGTAAAGTCTGTAAAATAATCCTCAAGTGCTCAGCATGCTCATCAGGACTACGAGAATAGACCAACATATCATCAATGAAGACAATAACAAATTTATCCAGATATGGGTGAAACACTCTATTCATCAAGTCCATAAATGTAGCCAAGGTATTAGTTAATCTAAACGACATCACCAAAAATTTATAATGGCCATATCGAGACCTGAAAGTAATCTTTGGTACATCAACATCTCTAAGCTAATGATACCCTGAACGCAAATCAATCTTTGAAAATATTGAGGCACCTCGAAGTTGATCAAACAAATCGTCAATGAAGGATAGATTGTACTTATTGCGAATAGCCACCTTATTCAACTATTTATAGTCAATACATAATCTCATTATGCCATCTTTCTTCTTCACAAATAAAACAGGCGCTCCATGGGGATACACTGGGTCTAATGAAACCCTTACCAACCAAATTTTGCAATTGTACCTTTAATTCCTTCAAATCATTTGGAGCCATCCGATAAGGTGCCTGTGAAATAAGTGTTGTCCCTGGGATCAAATCAATAGAGAACTCGATTTTCCTATCTCGGAGTAATCCAGAAGGTCTTCTGGAAAGACATTAGGAAAATTTTGCACAATTGATATATCGTCAATTTCCAACTTAGTGATCTGAGTATCAATCACATTAGCAAAATATGCATGACAACTCTTTGTTAGCATTTTCCGGGCATCCAAGATAGATATCACACAAGATGGAAAAATTTTGTGATCTCCAATGATAACAATTTCATGCTCTGATGGACTTCTAAATACCACTTCCTTGCAAAAACAATCAACTGAAGCACGATGATTAGATAGAAAGTCCATCCCCAAAATAACATCAAAATCATTAATATCGAGTGGAATTAAATCTGCTTTCAGCTCATGAATGTTCACTCTAATCTTACAATATTTGTATACCCGGATTAGCTAAAAGTAAATCCCTTACGGGAGTCGCTACTACCAATTCACTGTCAAAAGGCTCTGACATCTGATCACCATAACTCCCAAGTACATGAAAAATAAAGGAATGTGTAGCACCCGAATCAAATAAAGAACGAGCATTTTTACTAAAAATAGATAACATACCCACTACCACATTTGGTGACTCATCTGACTCCTGCTGGGTTATAACAAACACTTTGCCCTGAGTCTTGGATTGACCCGTCTACGCTCTCTGTCTAGAAGCATTATCCCTAGCAACATTAGGTTGTGCACCCCCGCCGACCTTGCTGATTTAGCTCTCTAATCTATGTTCTGTCTGCTCGTACTGATCTCTAGCTGAGAAAATACTATTTGAGATGCTCCAATCTGCTGAGATCGAGCTGGACAATCTTTCCTTATGTGTCCCATCTGACCACACTGGTAACAAACTCCAACTCCTTTGATACACTCATTGGATGAAACCTCCCACAAGATTGGCATTACAGAAAGCTACGATAGTTAGAACCCTCATTCTGTCTTGCTCCCTGAAATCTCTGTGTAGAACTTTGAACATGAGAATGACTCACCACCGACAACTGTACAGAACTCTGACTATAGCCTAATCTTTAACTAGACCTAGAACTTTGAAACTTAGATTTAAAATCGTCAAGTTAGTGACACCAGGCCAAAATCCTTTTTTGTTATTCTTGGACCTTTTTCCTGAAGTTCCTAGCTAACTGCTACCACCTCGAAAGGCTATCTGTACACCTTGATTGCATCATTCTCGAATGGCTGTCTCAACCATCAATGCTACCTCTACAACATACCGAAATTTTGGTGCCCATGAGCAGTAATCGTAGGTCGAATATATGCTCTCAATCCTTGCTTGAACCGTCTACACCTATCTATCTCATCAGCAACCAAAGCACTAGTATACCTGGACGATTCTACAAACTTACATGGTATTCAACAACTGACATAAACCCCTGAACCAATCTTGAAAACTCATTTTGTTTCGTATCACAATAAAACAAAGGATAGTATGTTTTATAGAAAGCTTCCCTAAAAATAGTCCAGGTGATAACACTAGGATCTGGATATCGACATCAAAACAAAACCCACCAATCAGCAAATTATCCCTTGAAAAAAAATACAACAAGGCGTAATTTCTTGTCCTCTGAGCATTCCATCACATCAAATATACTCTCTAAAGTCTTCATCCAGAGTTCAGCATCAACTGGATTAGATATATCCATAAAACAATTTCATCCCAAGTTTCATAGCCTTTTCAATAGAGTTATCTATGTTGGCATTTGGTAGAAGGAAATCAATAGCTACAACTATTCTGTTGATGACATGGTCATGTTGCAACTAAGACTGGTAAACTGATTATGCCCTACGGACCCTCCAACATGTCCTCCCTCATGAGCATCACAAGCTTAAGATACTTGATTTTGATGCTTGGGAGTTCTGCCACCACCATGCATGACTCACCTACAATAATGTTTGATATATGAACATCAGATACATGCAGTGTTAACTATAAACTCTAAGACCATGCTCTGATACCAATGAACACAACCCTGTCTGGAGTTACCTAAGTGGACCCAAACGTGGTGTGTACCAATGATGAATTTCATCTAGATGATGGACCCACCACCAAGATCACATGGACTGTTCTACAACTGGTTGATTATTTTATAACTGCAATATTTTTGAAGAAATTTTGACAGAGTTTTCCTTGTAAATTAGACAAAATCAACCTGAAAATCAACAAAAAAAACCTCATAAAAACATCTATACCAAATATTTTGGAAACCAACAGTTCTACCAATACCACCATAATTGAAACAAAATGAAACTAAACTTGACTGAGTATTTCTACTACAAAACATCATGACTATATGCATACATTACATCAATTGTAGCAACCCTTCGACGAAGTGGACATCAAACAAAAAATTAGACCCAGTGTTTAATAAAGATGAGTCCCCAAATATACATTACACGCTACGGTATGGTTAAGATCATGCAACTAAATGATAGGTAACCAGGCTCTTGACTTCAGTAGGCTATTCATGTGTCTCAAATTCAGCGGCCTCCTGATAGGAAAAACATGACAAAATGTATGAGCTTACTCAATGAGTAGACAGTTCACAAATGCAAATACTTTTTCCATTTATATATATTTACTGAAAAATTTGATTTTATTTCTTACAGTTTTAAGAAATTCAAAATTCTGATAATTTCTTTATGAACTGAAACATGCTAAATTTATAAAATTCTTACTCTTTATTCTAAAATGAACTATTATATGATATCTGAAAATATGTGAAGCTACAATTGAATAAACAATGATGATATACTAAAGAGTCACACCAATAAGTACCTAATGAATAGCATTACTCATGTATAGAGTAATCTTGATTTACAAGGCAAAGCCATTCAAATATGATAATCTGATAATGTGGTCATATGTACGCATAGCTGTCCCAAAGGCTAATCATCCAAGTATACGACCTAAAGCCTATGTGTGTACAAGAGTGGGTCACAAAGACCTCTAATAATCTGGTCATATAATGTGGAAACACATTCACATTAGTGCAGAGCGAGTAAAATAATCATATGTAGTTATACACCGTCGAAACACATTCACACTAGTGCAGACTGGGGTAAAATCACCTGAGTATTTTCTGGTGGTTTTTAAAATGACTTTAGATGTGTTGAAACATGTAGTATGAATATAACATACAAGATAAGTGATTTAAATTGACTAAATTTAACTTTAAAAGAACTAACTATAAAATATGTTTGATTCTGAAAATCATATTGTCAAACCAAGTATATGAAATAATTAACTTTTTGAAATGATATAAATTTAATAAATATTTATTTCTGAAAAATAATCTTTTCCACTCACTGAAAAATATCTTGTTGATGAATAATTCAACTGGTAGGTTGTCCGACATTCACCACATTTCCTGAAATAACAATGAACTTTTCTGAATCATTACTAGAATTTGACAATTTCAGTCTAAAGTTACTAATTGGATAAAATTCTCAAACCCATTTTCCCATTCCCCAATAGATCTTTTTACGACTTGCTAAAGACTTCTTCTTTAATCAACTTCATAATTTCAATTAATATCATTAATATGCTCATAGATATAAAACCTTTATTTCATCTCTTTCCTTTTATCATTTTACTACTTCCCAATTTCACACTCCAATAATTTCAGCCACTGTACATATACCGAAACCATAATCAATTGGCACCATTCCTCGCTTGAATTGTTTCCTTTATTTAACTTTCAATCTTTCACCCAATTACTTGCTCAATGTTTCACATATAAAGCTCAAACCTAAAAGTTAATATAAATTTGATTCACATAGCTCTAAAACTTCAAAAATAGATATCATATCAACCATCAAGAAATTTGACTTATTTCCACTTATTGAACCAAAACAAGAAATATACATTTTTTTATAACTTACCCACTTGAGATATTAGAAGAAATGGGATATGAAAGAAAACCCAATACTTCTGTTCTCCCCTCCTTTCCGTTCTCAGTTTATTGTGTGTATGCGTACAATGAAAAATGTAAGAATGACTCTACAATTGCCACTTGTTTTCCACTAACTCCACTTTTACAAGTCAAGTCCTTCAACCTTTACATAAAGTCCTTATCTTTCACTACTTGAAAAGAAAGTCCCCAAAATTTAAATGATTTTCATCTTAAACCCTCAAATATCTTAAATATAAAATAAGCCCTAATTAAATGATTTATTCCATTAGAGTTCTTAATTGACTTTGACTAGTTGAACCTTAGACTTTGAATAGATAATATTGGCCTTTGACTAGTATAATTGGGATGTAATAGTTTGGGTGCCACCTATTTGGGTTGTGGTGCATTGTGGCACTTTTTGTGCTTTTACTCTACTCATCTCTGGTTGTGGTGCGATGGTGCTAGTGATGATGGTGCAATGGATGTGTGTTGCACTGTTGTTTGTGTAGTGGTGTGTTACAAATTTGTGTAGTGGTGATGCAACGCTTGTGCGATGGTGGTGGTAGTGATGGTGAGATGACATCGATATTGCAGCAATGTCAATGGTGGTAGAGTGGTGGTAGGTGGGATGAAGAATGATTGTAACCAATAAAATGGATAAAATGGGATCAATAAATATGTGTGACCTAAAAATGTGTGATTTGCGATCAAATTTGTAAATGTGACTGCAATTTGTGCATTTGTGACTATAACCTTGGGTCGTGGTGGTCGTGGTGGTGAATTTGAAATGGCAGGGGAGATTTAGATAACAATACTGATAAGTATATTTTATACACTTATTTGGGCTCTAAAATAACGACATTTCGTGCTTCTTTTAATGAAATTATAGCTTAATTTATTATAAAATGTGTTTTTAGGTGAAACTCAATGAATGAAAGTGAAATTGAAAGAAAGAAGCGAAAAGAGTGAAAAATGGCAAGATCCAAAGCTTGGGGCTAAATTACAAATACTCAAAAGTTGTGTCGAAGCTCACGATAAAGATTCGAGAATTCTAGAAGTCAAATGGATGCAACTAAAGATCAAAAGGAGTGACAACAAATCAATTTTCAACTGTACAAAGATGTCGAAAGTTTTAGTTGGAGATTGAGACCTATTTTTGGCATAGTAACAGCTCGAATTGAAGAAGAGCTGTTTCTATCAAAGTTGTAGTCCTTTGAGTTATCTTTCCAACGCATCTTGAATTACCTCAATTGTACATCGAAAGGAAAAGTTATGATAAAAATACTGATGCAAACGCAAAGTGGACAGAAACTCAGCGCCCAAGCGCTACCTTTTCAGCACTCAAGCGCTACACCATAGCTTGGAAACAGAAAATCAATAGAGATGTAGCGCTCAAGTGCTACCTGGGAAGAAGTCGCGGTGCTCAAGCGCTGCCTTCTAGCGTTCAAGCGCTGCGCCGTAAAATCTAAGTTTTGTTTTTCTTGGGCTACGAAAAGCCCATGAATAAGTCTCCAACTTGGCCATGAATGTGAGGAACTATAAATAGACTTAATGGGGCATGAAATTGGGGGTTCCCACAAATTGAAAAGAGGGTTCCACACTTTGTAACATTGAGAGAAAAACACAAGATCGAAGAGGAAGGATTCGAGTTCAAATCAAGGATTGGAAATGGAAGAAGATCTTGGTGCAAGAGCTGATTCTTTTCCATCTTTTTATCATTTAAATCCGGTGATATATTCGAATTTAGTTATTTATTTCATTGTTTTGATTATGAGTAGCTAAATTCATTATTAGGGCAAATAATGTAATCTATTGAGACCCTTAGTTCTTTAATTCATGAATTCTGTGTTTTATTCTTCCATATGTTGATTTTATTATGATTGCAATGCATTGAATTACCTGATCAATAATTTGATGATTTATTGAGTTTCTTACGAATCGAGAGGTGAGTTTGAGACTTAGAACGTGTAATAAAATCCGGTAACGAGGTATAACGTGTAGAGATACCTATACTAAGTGCTGCGGTCGTTATATGAATTCCTAGTGCCATAACTCTTTTAACTAAGGGTAATTCGCATAGAGATATGGAATTGAATTAGTTAAATAGGCTCAATGAGAACTCGAGAGGGGTAAATTGAATATCATAGGAGAATTCGACCGAACACTACGTTAGGCTAGAATCTTGAATTGAGAATTAAGGTGATCATTAGATAAAGTTGTTTTGCCCTGAAACATCTTATTTACATAAATCTTTGATCTATTTGTATTTGTTATTTCAGCATAATTTTCATTAGTTTTAGGCATTTAGTTCATTTAAGAGAATCAATCTTTCCAACTATCACAATTCCTTAGTTGATTTATTTCGATCAAATAAGAGTTAGAAAAGTAGATTAAGACTAAAGTATAGTCCTCATAGGAACGATAATCCAGACTCTTAAGTCCACTATATTATTTGTTAAGATATCGTACACTTGCGATACGCAACAACTATAATAAAAATCATCAATTGCAACATTAAAAAGGCAACATTTGTTGACAAATGTTGTCAAAAGGGACTTTTGGCAACATTTTAGTAAGCGAATGTTGCCATTGGTTAATATAAATGAGTTTTGGCAAACTTTTTTAGAAAAATGTTACAATAGATACCTTTAACAACGTTCATTGAGTATTGTGAAAAGTTTTACCTTTAGCAATGTTTATCAAACGTTGCGAAAGGTGAGATTTTTTGCAACGTTTATCAAACGTTGCTAAAAGTTACTTTTAGCAACGTTTGATAAACGTTGCCAAAAGTCTTACCTTTTCGCAACGTTTATTGAGTGTTGCGGAAGGCTTCACCTTTAGCAAAGTTTGTCAAACGTTGCGAAAGGTCTTACATTTTGCAACGTTTATCAAACGTTGCGAAAAGTCTTACCTTTCGCAACGTTTGACAAACGTTGCAAATAATATTTTAAAATTTATTTATATAAAAATTAGATATTAATTCAAATAATATAAATTTATATGTTAATATTAATAATAATAATTACCCATCCACTACAAACCCTAAATCCTAAATAATTTTCTCTCTTCTTCTCTCAACTTTCTCTACATTCTTTCTTCGTATCTCTCTACCCTCTCCATTAGACTGTCATCGTCGTCGAGGAGCACTCGTCGTCGGAGGTACCTCCGACCATTACTGCGAGGCCCCTCTTCGTGTGAGCGCAATATAGGGATGATGTCGCTGTTACAGAACGGCTTCGCCGTCACCGCTGCTGGTTTAGTTCGGTAGTTATTGTGGCGGCACCGCGATTGCGATCTGTTGGACTTGTGGAGGCTATTGTGGCGTGGTGGATTCCTGCTTGTGGTGTGATGGATTTGTGTGATTTGCGGAGATCGTGGTGGAGGTGAAGGTTTGGAGATTTTTTAGTGGGACTGGTGGTTGCAGTGCGGTGGAGATGAAGATAGTGGTGATTACAGTAGCTGTGGAGATTGTGATGGAGATTGTGTTAGCGGTGGCTATGGTTGTGGATTGCCACTTTTTGGCTTCTGGGTAAACCTATTTCTATTCTTTGAATTTTGTGTCAAATGGATTTTTTTAGGAGAGTATCTTCTCCTTCTTCCTTTGTACTTCCATCATGAATCTCTTTGTATAACAATTTTTTTACTTGTTTAATCTTTTAGGTTCCTAGATGTAATATGAGGGACTCTTTTCTTGTAAATAGTGTTGCCTTCAAAAAGACATTCTCGTATGCTGGTTTTGAACAGCAACCAAAGAAATTTGTGAACCCCAAAATACTTTTGCTGAATATAGAGTTGGAGTTAAAATCCGAGAAAGAAAATGCAGAGATAAGGTTGGTTTCTAGCATCGTCTAGATTTACTATCTCTTGCAATTTAAGCAATTTCTTGGATTTTTTTTTAAGTATAGCATGGCTGGCTTCTGTGGGGGGGGGGGGGGGGTTTGCTACATGTATGTGACTTATCGGTATTCATATCTTTCGTGCATATATTAGTTTCAACTTAACTGGGCCACATGTAAGTGTCGGAGAAAATAATTCAGAAGAACTTTTGAGTCTTGATTGCAGGAACTATTCTTTTATGTACTGTTTATGAATTTGATTTTCTTATTTTTTTGGTATTAGTGAAGAAGATTTCTATATAATATGATATAGTTTCATTGCTTTTGCGTAGTTAAAATAACATAAAATGAACTGTCTTTTAAAGAACTTGAAAGTTTTCCTAATTTTTGATTAATGAGAAGTCATTCTTAATAGAAATTGATAGTTCTTTCTATATGATAGTTTGTGGTCAGATCATATTCTTTCTGTAATAGGCGATTGTAATCTGATAATCAAACCTTTTATTGTATGTTGCACAATGCTTATAATTCCATTACATCTACTTAAATGTGTGATGAAACCTCTTATCGTTTCAGCCTAGCGCTTCAGTACAGATCTGACCCCCTGAAAATCATCAATAAAGCTCATGATCCATGAGGAGCTTACTAAACTAGCCGACGAGTCAATGATGAGGAAGATGAAGGTGATGCCAAGAAGGATGAAAAACAGCCTGCTGGTCGAAGGATGGCGGCCAGATGAGCTATAGAGAAAACTTGATGAGCGAAGTACCCAATTTTCTCTTCGTCTTCTTCAGCTACTTTATAATGTATTCTGTCTTTCTCAATTATATTGGTCCTCTACTGTAGTTTGTTCCCTATCTCTCTTGTTGTATCATATTCTAATTTTCAAGTGTGGATTCAAAAATTTGTAATGAAATTGTCAATTGTTATGCAATTTTAAAATTTGTTCAAAATGAGTATTTTCAATTTTGCCGATCAATTTACTTAAATTGCTATATTAAAAAAAAAAAATACGGCAACATTTTTTAAACGTTGCTAAAGGGGTCTTTGGCAACGTTTTTTTAAATGTTGCCAAAGACCCCTTTGGCAACATTTAAAAAAACGTTGCCAAAGACCCCTTTAGCAACGTTTAAAAAACGTTGCCAAATATCCCCTTTCACAACATTTTCTAAACGTTGCCAAACACTTACGGCAATGTTTAAGTATCTTTCTATTCTACGGCAACACCCCGATTTGCAACACACGTCCAAACGTTGCAAAAGGTCTACGGCAACGTACCGTAGGCTGTTTTTGTTGTAGTGTAATGCCGTTGTGATGTGATGAGGTGTGGTGTAGGGTGGGGTGGGGGTGGGGTGGGGTGGCCTGTTAATTGTGTAGTTATGACCATTTAATTGTTAATTTGTGACTTATTAAAATGTATGATTTGTAATTAAATATATAGTTGCCTACAAATTTTCTCTTTGTAAGTGTGACCTTATTTCATTTGTGACTATGTTTATGTGATCTATTTGATTAAATATAGGTCACAGATTTTTATCAGATGTTATAAATTGTGACCACTTGATTTTTAAAGATTTTATCAATTTTTTTAAATTTGAAAGTGTGATAGTTTTGTATTTTCCCTTATATTATAGTGAGATTGGCCCACACTGAGATTTCTATGCATGCAACTATTAAGAAATTGGACTCAGGCTATTAATATGGGCTTGAAAACACTATACCATAACTTTACATATTGGGTTAATAACAAATAAAGTGAACCATTGAATATGGGTTATAAATATCAGGCCCTTTTGAAACGCAAATAAGCTAATAATCGAAGTAACAAATGAACACACATATAGATTTAAATTTTGTATAAAAAGTGGTATGATTTAAACTTTTAAGTAATTCCATCTAGTATATATAGATAGCAATATAGCATTTCTATAAGAACGCCATATTCGTTTAGATGTTTTAGAATATTAGAGTATTGATATATATACAATTGTACCTTTTCAGAGAACGAAAATAATATTTTCAGGAATAGTGTGCATAAAAAGTTGCTTTTAAAGACCAATACAGTATTCTTCTGGAATAACGACATGGACGATACATATGCTTCTTTAGAAACAACACAAAGAATACAATATTCTCGCGGAATATGGACTTAGTTAAATAGTGTTTTTTTTCTTCCAAGAACAACAACTCAATATCCTTCTGAGATATTGACACGTATATAATTTTTAATTCATTTATATAATTTGTTCTTCAAAAATAGTGATATGTAAATATATATGCTTCTTTTAGAGAAACATTAATATAAAATCCTTATAAATATATATGAAGTTATGCTATTCAGGAGCAATAAAATAATATTCATACAATAAAGACAAAGATAATAATATATACCGATTTGGCATTGAGAAATTTAATTATAAGAAAATAGTATAGTAATCTATTATTTTGAATAGAAGAGAGAAGAATTTCTATGCTAACTCAACTGGATGAAACATCATGTTTTCTTTGAAAAATATTAATGTGCTAGAAATTCGTGATGATGACGTTTTATAACTCGTGAGAAAAAAAAAATAGAAAAGTCAAGAAACTTGTGTGTTTGATTTTATTTTTTTAAGAATCAAAATTTATATGTTACAATTAGAATTACAGATATAAAATGAGAAGTCACATTTACTACTTTATTATGTTAAAATTAGAATTACAGAGATAAAATGGAAAGTCACAATTACTACTTTATTTATAATACATACATACATATTTTTTATAATTACATAATTTGTTTTTGTTTAATTTTCTCGGAATCAAACTAGTCAAGTTTGCACATTTGTTTTCTGCTTTTACAAGTCAAAGACTGCTAGTCGCGTCTCAAGGATATAATATAATATTTATTAAATCAAAATAATAGCAATTAAATTGCAACTAGTCGTAGAAAATTCATCTTTCTTTGTAAGATATTTTAGATATATTAATTTCCTTTTAGATGACATACTGAAATTTAGAAATAGTGGAGGTTAGTGATATTTTTGAAATGTGAGGAGATATATATATCTAATACTATCTCTATTTTATTTAAACTTTCAAATATCGCTATCCGAATTTTTTTTTTTTTTTTTTTTTTTGGCTTTGACGGATTACAAATCACGTTGGTTTTAAAATTTATTCCTACAAGTGTTTCAATTTTAAAAAATGTTGTGGTTCTGGCCAGGTAGCAGGACTCTTCAATCTTAAACAAATATCCTCATGGGGCCCTGGCCAAGTAGCAGGGCTCCTCAATCTTAGACAAATATCCTCTATGAAAATTCAAATTGGAGACGCATTCAAACCAATTGAAAGCTCTACCACTTTGTTGGAAAAACTAGATATGTATAAATATATATGAACAAAGTCAAAAAAGGGTGGAGACTGAGAACATGATTTTGAGTTTCTAGACAGATATCACGGCCAATCCATAAATATCAAGTTTTGCATTATTAAAACAAATGGAATGCGTTACATCAAATTAGTGTGGCTGGATCCACTACTTACACAAGTTAAATGGATTTGTCAACAATGACTTGTACCATTATTTTTATATAATAAAACAAACTAAGAAATCACATTGTCGTTTCTTGAACAATATTATGGCAATTATTATTTGAGTAAAATGAAGTTTTGAATAGTAATTTTTTTAAATGTGTTGTTAAAAAGTAGGAAAAGATTTTGAATTTACGTGCAGAATATTTTATTATATGAATATGTTGTTGAAAATAAATATGTATAAAAAAGAGTTTAGAAATTGATGATTATCAAATAGGGGCATAGTTTTATTGTGATGTCATCCTGACAATATATTGAAGTAATATGACAAATGGATTAAGATCTTAATTACTTAAATCCATTAATTCAAGTAGCCACTTTCTTTTGGCAATTTTCTCCATCTTTTTTAACTATTTTAGGATCAAAGTCAAACTTCTTGGTTTTGTTGTATGATATTTTTGACATTCAAGGACCACTACTCTACCAATATATTTTTATTATTTATATTTATATGTTCAACTCGAAATGTTCAATAAAAAGAGACACTTTGTATATTTGCTCGTCCCTTTTTTTTTTTTATCCAATCTAATTAGAGCACATATCCTTGTGATAGAAAAAAGTTACACTTTTGGTAAAATAAATTGAGCAGGAGAGTTCCTATGCCGAATTGTGTTCGTTCGCCTGCTTTCTTATTATATGTTTATTTATCCATTAAGATTTGAAAGCAGTGGTTAAGTTTTTATATAGATTAAGCCCATATTTGACAATCATTATTTGAAAATCATTTTTTACATACTCATTTTCAATCATATATTCACACAATAAAATATTTTGCATGAATACCCAAAATTTCTTCTTACCTTTTAACCATACATTCTCCTAAAAAATCACTATTCAAAATATCGTTTTTTCCAAATAATAGTTGTCAAACAGGAGCTAAATCAAACAACTAGAATTTGACTACACACACACACTCTTTATGCATTTCTCCCCTATGTATACATACGTTTTATGCATATATACTTTTATATGTATATACTGGTACCTTCATTTGACCTATATTATTCTCCATTAAATAATAATTCGTTTTTTCTTTCTGTTTATATAACAACACATTCTCCAATAAAATAATATTACATATAAACCTAAAAAAAAAAAATCTCACACATTCTCCGAAAAATTACTATTCATCTCATTACAATGTGGAATAATGGGGGCCAAGTGCATGCGTTAATCCGATTGTATGAACTCATGGGTCAATGTCATTGTCACAATTAGATATCAGTTAAAATTGTTACTATACCATAATCTTAGAAAATTGATGTTTTGGGATACTTGATATTTTATTTTTATTTTTTTAATATCCAATCTAATTGCATTTTTCTATTATATATTTAATTTCAAGGGACGTATTAATTTTTAGGTCAGAGTAAACATCCTCACGAAGCCTTCGAAATAGAGTTATGGATCATCCAACTGTGCCCATTAATTAAGCTAATCAAGTCCATGAAGGTGGGAGCTTCATAAAATTCATTTCAGCTTAGTTGTATAACTTGAACTTAATATTCATAAAAGTAAAATGCTTTAAATCGTACAGCAGGTTCAGATTGTCGACACTTATTTAACAAGTATTACGTTGTCCCATAACTCGATCTTTCAATTGATATTTAATAAAATAATTAAACAACTCATTAGTTTTGCAGGTCAACGAGTCAAATAAACCCCGTAGCCACAATCTATGTTCAAGAATATTGTTGACTTCTTATTGCCATTAGTGACATAACCACGAAAAGGGGAGTGAGTATATAGTCTATGTGCATGTAAACTTATTAGTAACCTTTAAAAGTAATAGTAGTGAAGTTCAAGAAATGTTTGGATAAATTGATAGATGTGAATGTGCTATTGAATATATTTTTCAGCCTCTCTGCTCGACAACCATTAAAATAAAAAAATAAAAAAAAATAAAAATCTAAAACATTATTACAATAAAATAATCACATTAATACAAAACTTATCCTACTTTTTAAATATATTTTTCAAAAAAATCACTATTTCAAAATTCATTTTTAAAAAAGAAAAATGGCATTGACTGCGGTAACCCAACGCTGAGCTGACAGACCAATATGAACAAAGTTGCTCTCCCAAACAGGGGCTTGATTTTACCTGAAAAAATAAATAAATAAACTTATAACTTACCAATAAATTTCCACCAACATAACCATACAATTTGAACTTTTTCTTCCTTATTATTCTCCTCAGCACGGCAAATATGTCATAAGCTCATCTATATTCATGTATGTCTTCTTTTTCTATTTATATGGGTCATTTATAATATTTTTTCGTGGCTTTGACAATAATGTCTATGGTGATGTTAACTTTTTTAATGGATAGAATCACACATCGAATAAAGATGAAAACATAAACCACTTTATAAGAGTTTGAGCTACTCATCTTAATAAGATTGATTTTTTAAGATGGAACTTCAAATCTTAACAAGCTTATGGACAAAATGTGTAGATTTCGTTTTAATTATAAATATTGTATAAAATTTGAGATCTTTTTTTTGTTACTGATAAGAAATCCAAGTCAAATAAGTTATGGACATCTCTTGATTTAATCAAAACAATTTTGTTATAAACAATAAAAAAAATACTGAATAATTTCGATACCAATTTATTGTGATAGTAGAGGAGAAAATAATATAACACCATATGAAGTAATTGATTACAAACTCAAGAATAAAATAATTGGCATGAGAATGGAGAGTTCACTAAAATATCGAGAAAGAATTACAATGATTTTATGTTTTTAATTTGTCTAACTTAATCTAAAATACAATAAAGAGCTAATTATATATAGAAAAAATGTCAAACCCTAAAAGCAAAGTTATAAATGAAAGAGAATGCAAAAAAATAAAACCCCTATTGAAAATGGATTTGGAGGCTAAAACGCCACATACGGCACACCCAAGCAGCGCTCCTGACTTGGCACCGCTGAAATTAAATCTCTAACAAGTGTTTTTTTTTTTTTTTTCCTTCCATATCTTGATTTCTTCAAGTTCAACAAAAAATTCAGCTCTTAATAGGATTTTCAAATAGAACTTCAACTAGAATTTGCTAAATAAACTTCAAATAGTTTTCCAAAAACGTTCAACAACAAATAAACTTTAATTTCAATGTCAACTTTAATTAGAATTCCCAATCATCTTTAAAATAGAATTCAGGCCGCATCCTAATTCTAACAAATTTCACATTGACACGAATTTTATCTTCAAGTTAGAACATGTTTTACCCCTATATGCTTACTATAAGTTAGAATTGTGCAGGAACACAATATTGTTGTAATTTCTTTCTCCATTATTTTTTAATAAATTCTCCAATTTCTCTGCCAAATTAAATTATTGTTTCTTATGTTCTTGTTCTTGGCGATCAACACTTCATATCATGCCAAAGAACTTTGTCTTATTTCTAACCATTTTCAATTGTTGGCATTGCTATCAATTGAAAAAAAAAAAGTGTAATAACTTAACTATCCAAAATTGATTGATATTTTTGCCTCTAAAATCGCAAGACAAGTTGTATTTAAGTGATCATTTAGAATATTTTCGTATTGTTATTTAATTGTAATATAAATATTTTGAATACTTCATTATATTTAGTTGTTTTATTGTTGATCTTAAGTTAACAAATTTAATTTTGTAAAAGTCTTATTAAATTAGAAAAATTGACTGCTTGCTACAATTTAGGAGCTTAAATTCTAAAATTCGTCACAGGCCTTATGAAATGTAGGTACGGCCCTTGGGTGAGGGTAGAAAATAAGAAGATGAATTTTCTATTTTTTTCTTTTGATTTAATTGTTATACGTGAGATTATATAAAATTACTATTTTATCTTTTAAATTGGTCAAATCGTTAAGTTTTGGTCAACGACGGGGGAACGGACGGAAACTATCCATCCATCCACCAACTACAACAAATTTAAATGTTTGGGATTGTGAAAGACTCCAACTACAACGAATTGAAAGGTTTGCAATTGTGGATGTCACAAGTGAAATGTTTGGGTATAATTTATAATTAAGTGAAAGATTTGAGACAATAATTGCAATTTTCTCCTTTATTTAACTATTTGGTCAAAAAGTAGAATTCACCTTTTAAATTCAACTATTAGAAAGTACAATCAAAGATGAGTATTATTATTTATCTAGAATCTAGATGATTATTGATCTATTGAAATATTGTCACATTATAACTTTGAATGTTTTTTTTTTCCCCCATTTTTAGACATTTGACAATGTGATAATGAATATATTGTCACAAACAATAATCATTAAAATTCTAAATGAATAACATTATTCATCAAAAAGATATGGAGTAGGAGCAATGTATTTTGTCTACCCAATTTAATTGAAGACAATCTAAACTTCTATGTAAATTTTATTTTAATGTCACCTTATATGGCTTGTACCCCAATTTGCTAGAGAACATTTATTTATTTGTACGTTTTATAATTACCATTTACTACTTTTCTACTTATGCTAGTTTCCTTTATTATGAAATATTGTCACACTTTAGAATTTCAACGATGTTTATCCTCATGGAGTCATATTTCTATTTCTAGAAGATAGTGCCATCACGATGTTTCATCAACATTGTTGAAATCCATAATTTTGAGCTGTTGGATTAAAATGAGGTCGAGTAAAAATTTCAACTTTAAAATAAATCGAACATTCCTCACATTATTTACAAGCATTACTAATACCTAACAATAATCACAAATATATGGTGTTGGATCATACACTGAGTAGACTCCTTCGGCCTGACACGACTCAAGCATCGTTTACACTAATTTTGAAAATAAACCAAAAATAAAAATGACCTAGTCAAATAAACAAAATAATGATCAGAATATGGTGAAAAATCTAAACTGTTTACTTTGACGTACGATCAACTTCTTGACCACTGACCTATATTAATTTGCTGATTTCAACAGTTTTGACCTTTTCCATAATTTTATTTACGAAATTTAATCAGTTTCTTCATTCCTTGAATACTATTCAAACATTAATAATACAATAGGGCCAAAAATTTATTGCTGGTTAGAAAAGTTATTCCCATTGACATGGGTCAGCATTTGCAGCCAAGTATTTTGTCTGTCCTGTTTTGTGTTCTCATTACCACCCCACCCCCCCCCCCCCCCCCCCCCCCCCCTCTCTCTTCCCTTTTGTCTACTTCCGTTTAAGATTATTTTTCAACTTCTAAAAAATTAATTCGAGCATATCAAGTTTGATTTAGGAGTTTAAAATTATAGAAGTCCATGCAGTTGACAATATAGAATATTTGTCGAGAGTAGGGGTGGGTAAAATCAGACAGAACCGGCCCAAACCGTCCAAATCGAACCAATTTGATCGGTTTGGGTTAGTTTTTTTGTTATTTTTACACGTGTTGGCTGTATAAGCGGGTTGAGTTGGATCGGATTATGGGTTAACTCATGAAATTGAATAAACCGACCTAACCCAACTCACCTCTTTATAAAAATAAAATAAAATGCCTGAAAAGTAAAAAGAATCTAAAAAGTATGAGTGGATAGTGTAATTATAATTACTTTGATGCATTTTAGAGGAAGAGATTAATGTCTTTTCCACAATAAATGTAGTATAAGTTTTCCATGTTATGTTAAATACACTTTGTTCTTTATAAGCTCGACTAATAATGATTGAATAAGATAATAGATAATTTTACTTATTTATTTACTTACTTACCATTTAATCTTGTATATCCGAATGAATATAATAGAAAATTAGATGATTTTAATTTTTGTTGATAAGAAGTCACAAATCGATCAACCCAACCCAACCTGATCGATAATTGGGTTGGGTTGAGTTTCAACATTTACACGGGTTGGATTGAGTTAAATTTTGATCAAATCGATCGTATTAGGTTGGGTTTGAGTTGAAGCAAAAATCGACTCAACCCAACCCATGTCCACCGCTAGACTTAAGAGTGGTACTGTGTGTACAAGGCCACTTGTTTAGAGAGATGCTATGTGGGGGACAGATGTAGGGCACAGTAGAATAACTCATTTGTTTATAATATGTATGATTTTGTCTCGTATAGAAAAACAAAATCACAAGGTTGTGTTTGGTAAACAAAATTAAGTTTCTGGTAGAAATTAAAATTATATTTTTAGCAGATTTTGATAAAAGTTCATGAAATGTGTGATTGAAAAATTGTCGGATCCATTAAATATGTGATTTAAATTAATTGTTGACTTTGACATTGATAAAAAATCTAAATTATAATTTCTAGCAAACAAGGGTTAAGTATAAAATTAGGGTAGAGTGTATTTATATATATATATATATATAAGAAATAGCAATTCTTTTATTTTTTTTAAAATCTAATTTGACAAAATAATACGAAGCTAGGAGGGGAGTTAGGTAGAATAAAAAATAGTGCAAATGACATTCTTTTGAATAATTTTTATTTTTTAAAAATAGTGTCTACCTTAATCATCTTAATATTATCCACCTGATACTATATCCTCTAACTTCATATATAATTTTCTATAAGGCCCGTTTGATGGTCATGGTTTTCTATGGACATTTTCCAATTTTTAAACATGTTTGATAGCAAAAAAATTTCTCTTTTTTTTTTTTTTTGCAATTGAAAAAAATTTCCCTTTAATGGACAATTTACATGCAAAACAAAGCCAAACGAATGATATTTGGTATAGTAATATTTTTTTTTTTTTTGAAACAAATTCTAGACTCAATAATAGAAAAAATTATCACTTTCATGAACAATTTTCATAAAAAAAAAAAAAAAAAAACCAAGCCAAACGGAACCACCTTTTAATATTTTCAAAGTGAAAAATTATATCAATTAAACACAATTAATTACAATTCCCAATAAAACAATTTTTAGGAAATTCAATTCTCTGTAAAATATTTTCTTTCCACACATTTGCAATCAAACGGACCCTAAGATCTAATTTTTTTGTGTCATGTGTATTGGGAGAAAACGAAATATTATTTTCTCATTTTTTTTTTCCAATGTCCCAAAATAATGTCCAAGTTTTTGAAAAAATAAAAATAAAAAATCTTTTTATAGAAATATGGACTTAATTGAGTTATGTATATCTCAATCTAAAGTAATAATAGTTTAATAGAAAAATAAAAGAAATGAATTAACCGAAATACAAAAAGAAAACATTAAATTATTAAATAAAGGAGATATTTTTGAATTTATCAATACGTATTTGCATCGAGATTAGCACGAAAAAGAATGAAGATTTAACATTCACGAATCGTCTGATGGTATGTTTGATTAATTTTTTATGGTATTTTTAAACACTATTTTGCTGGATTTTACAAGAAAGTCTATTTATCTCTGTTTGTTAAACACTATTCACGAATCATTTGTTTGTTATTTTATGTTGAGTAGTATTAATTAAAGATTATTTCTAAATAATTTGAAATTTTAAAATAGAGCACACTGTAATAGTCATCTGTTACACGAGACCACAAGTTACATATTCTCATTTTTTTTTTCTTTGTTGGAAATCCGCATAACTAAGATGTTAGCAAACTAGCAAGAATTATATATGATCTAATACTATTTGTTAGGAGTTAAGGGCGAGATTATATGACACAGTATGAATTAAAGAACACGACACACACAAAAAAAAAAAAAAAGAATTGACAGATGAAAGAAGAATTCATTATATTATAGAAAAATACAAAGATATTGCATTTTTAATATTGTCTAACTTGTCTAATTTTTTAAGAAGAGCCAGTTTATATATGATATATGTAACACCACAATCTTGTTTCTCGTAATTATCATATCTATCTAGATTATGTATTAATACTAAATTTACCGCTCAATTATTATAATTATCTTTTTAATAACTAACTATATTTCTTACTGTGGAATGTACGTTGGACACCCTATATGATCAATGTGTTTATTAATTTAAGTTTAATATATTAATAATTATATTATGCTTAGATTAAATTATACAATGCATTTATTTTTACTACTTGCTTTAAACTTGTTTTGCTTTTTGAATTTTGATTGAGCCTAGATGTGGAGTTAGAATCTTTCTTTAATATCAATAAGAAAATAAGTTAATATAGATAAATAAGGATTCCTAAATTGTTAGATTAGTACAAATTCAACTAAATAAACGCCATTAGGTTTGGGAGTCTATATATTTGCCTTATTTCACACCTTTTAAAATTAAGTAGAAATTCTTTTCCCTGCCAAATGTACAAGTTCAATTTCTCCATTTGGGACACGAGTATGCTCTTGCAATAAGGTATGGTTCATAATTTATTTAGAATATAATCTTATGGCCTATTTGTTTATTTCTATATTGATTTTTGGCGGAAATTTTTTTAACTATGATGCCTTTTGAGATTTTTCTACAAACATGCATTTGCATTTATATATATACACATATATAGTAGGAGGAAATAGAAATTGAAAATAAATTCAAACAAGCTTTTGATGAAAATATTAATTTATTGAAATTACAAGATTTTAAATATAAATTTTGTAAAAAAAATTAGAAATTACAAGGAAATTTTCTAAGTTTCTTGAAGAAGTTTTTTCTTCCGCTAAAAAATTATTGAGGAGAATTTCTGTCTTAAGCTTCATTTATACTTGAGTTCCAGACTTGAAATCTTCATTGAATTTTCTTGAAAATCTTCAATAATCTTGAAAATGACATTTACTAAACTTAAAATAATATCTGCCAGCTGGTGACCATAATGCTTCAACTTTTCATAAAGTAACTTTAATAAAGTTGATAAAAATGGAATCTCACTTATTAAGGTTTGTTTAAATTATTAATCTTGTCTTCTATTTTGAATGATGGTAGAGCTTGTAGAAATAACTTTTGAACTGGAAGGCATAATTGAAATAATTTCTCTTTTACAGTATGAACCATGTAATGTCTAAACTCGTCCAAAAAATTGGGTCCATATAGTCATTTTGAATCCTTTTGAGTTTCTTGATTTATTAATTCATCAATGTCTATACCCACGAATCCTTATTACTTTGAGCATAGACAATTTTCGAATTTGATTTTGTTTGAGAAGAGCTTGACCTGATTTCTTCGAAGTAGATTATGTCGAAGAAGCAATTTTCTCTGAAATAACTGCTAATTCTTCGTCGTCCTACATCGAGAAAACATAGCTAATAATCTTGATTTTTATGTAAGAAAATCAGCTTGTTTTCCTTACTCTTTGAAAGTTTTGGAATACCAACATTATTTTGTTCTTAAATCCATGAAGCAGCAACTTTTGGACAATAATTTGTTTAATGAAATATGGACCACCATTTGATCTTGAGTCTCCAGAATATATGTTTAACATTAAATTGAGAATTTGTATTTTGAACCAAATTGAAATCCTAGCAAAATATCCATGATATCTTGAAGTTGTACGCAAACTAGAATAAAACATTTTCTTGAGGTTTTAAAAATGATTTTGCCTCTTTTTTGAATAGTTCAAATCCTTGACGAGTAAGATTGAGTAAAATCTCATCAAGTCCAAAATATTCGAACTAAGTTTTAAAACATTTTGGAAAACTTGAAGGGCATGCTTGGTTGAAAAGAATAAACCAGCAGTGAGTCATTGGTCTGAAGTAAAAACGTAGTACCAAGCATTTTGATAGTCAAAATGATTTAAATGAGATTCGGATGTTTCATCCTTAGATAAACGCAATTTTTCTCATCCCATGGGTTTTGTACCCAGTCTTCATACGACACAATACCCTTTGAATACTAAATTTTGAAAAATCGTTTGTTCGGGTTTTTGAGGATTTGGAGTATGGGTTATATTAGTTGACCCAGATTTGATAAGGATGGGTTCATAAAAATTCCTTGATTTTTTTATGCTTTGAGGCATATAATAAAATTGAGAGAAAAATATCTTGAAGGCATTCATTTAGAAATGGGTACCTATGAACCCATGACGTTTCCATTTCAAGAACGAGTAAATGAATAGGTTTAGTAAAATAATGAAAGGATTTTGAAGGATTTATTTCAGGTAATTTTTCTGAACCAGGTTGAACGGCTTTTTTGAAATTTGTACGGAGAGTTTCTTGTATATTTCAAATATTCTTTGAAAAATATCAGGCTTTTGGAAAGTTGAAAGATTTAAATCTTTTTAAGGCTTGAGCAGTTTTTTGAGATAAAGAAGAACTTTCTCCTTTTCTTGATCCTTGAATATAATCTTCAATTGAAAGTATGAGAATTGAAATTTTCTTTTTATTCTTCTTAAAAAGAAATAATCCATATTGAAAATTTCTCTCAATTTAAAAATCTCTCTAATTGTTCTCACAACTCTCTTTTTAAGAAAATCTTCTTTCTATAATCTATTTGGTGACGAAGTAGACGCAAGAACATTAGATTTTCCTTGTATATATATTATTTTGAAATCAAAACAAGACAAAATAGCTCGCCACCTTGCAAAGATTTGTTTTGAAACAAGATTTTTGAAAAAATGAAGCACAAAGTAACATGATATTTTTGACAAAATCAGCAACATAATGACACAATCTAAAACACTGCAAACTTGTTTTATCTAGAAGTTCATCTAAAAATCTGTCAACAAATTCTAGACTTCTTTACATAGATGTAAGTGTTCCTAATTTTATTTAATGACCTAAGAACCTTCTACGTGTTTGATAAAGAACAATTTTCTTAACTAAAATAACTAATCCATTATTCTTAATGATATGGATGAATGCATTGATATGTTTAAATTGTTGTTCTAAACGTTTTTGAAAAAATTAGACTATCATCAACATAAACGACGATAAAATTTAAATAACGAATAAAAATATAATTCATAATCTTTTTATATTCTGAATGAGCATTTTTTAGATCGAATGGCATAACATTCCACTTGTATTGCTCAAAACGAATATTGAAAGCAGTTTTATATCTATCTTCTTCTTTAATTTAAATTTGTTATAATCCTGATTTCATATCAAATTTAGAGAAGAAAACAACTTTGAATAATCTGTTTAACAAATCTTTCTTTTGAGGTAATGAATATCTAATCCATTGAAGAGCTTTATTGAGGGGCTTATAATTGATAACAAGATGAGAAGCCCCTCATTCAATTTCACTAGAATTATTGACATAAAAAATGAACAGCTCCAAGGAGATTTACTTGGACGGATCAACCCTTTATTAAGTAAATCATTGATTTTCTTGATGTAGTGATCAAGCAATTCTTAATTCATTTGAATCGGACGAGATTTTGTAGAAATACTTGACTCATAAAAATCAGAATTATCAAGAAGTGAATCAATATGTTTCTTCCTATCCCAAAAAGCATTCGAAATGGTAGAACATATTCCATCTTCAATTTGCTTTTGAAAAGTTGATTTTTTCTCTTTTGTTGAATAGTTTTGTAATTCCTCTTCAATTCTTTGAAATTTGATTTCTTCTTTAAGAAATTGAATATATTTTTTTTCTTAAAATTGATATTATTAATAATTTTTGAAATAGATACATCTTTCAAGGAATTGACATCCTTATAACAAGGAGGATTTGTAAATTTTAAAAATATGTCATGATTAAAGATATTTGTAATTAGTCCTTTTGGAGCAGCTCGAAATGGATAAATTTGAACAATAAAAGGAGTTTTAAGAATTACTTCTTGATCTAAATGTTTGACTAAGTAAAAAATATTTTTAAGACAAATATTTGAATTACAAATACGAACTTTTGAAAGTTTATATTGAATATTAAGTTGTTTACTACTAGCTCCATAAAGATGCTCAATAGTTTTTTTAAATTATTTTGTAGGGATAAGACCTTCTCTAATACAATTTTGATCAGCATTAGAATCAATTAAGACTCTAATAGTGAGTTTGAATTATTTATTGACCACAATAGTCATATTGTAGTCCCATTTTTTAAGTTGAATACAAATGATAACATTAATTTTCTCTTCCTCTGTTTGAAAATTTTCATGAGAAGTTGAAAGAGTAACTTCGTTAGAAGAGGATTTGATAAGTGTAGTTTCTACACTTATTCGAGACCCTAAATCATGATATTTTATTATCTTTTGGATGAAATTCTACCTAATTTATGTTATATCGTGTTTCGTAGGTAAAAATTTATGTTTAATGAAGAATTGGAGAAAAGAATGCAAAAGTGACGAAAAGTGACAAAAAATGGCAAAATCCAAATATGAAACCTTGGAGAGAAATGCTACATTAAATGGGTTGGAGTTAAATAGGTCTCAATGAAGTTTTAATTGGACCTCAATGTGGTTGAAATATATATACACACATACGGAAAAAAGAGGGAAAAAAGAAATGCATAGGAAAGAGGAGAAAAGGCGGCAGCAGTTGAAAAAAGAAAAAAAGAAGCGCATAGGGAAGAGAGAGAAAAAGAAGGGCCAGAAAAAAGAAGAAAAAGGAGAGAAAGAAAAAGAAAACGGCTGCCAGCAGAAAGAAAAGAGAGAAGAAAGAGGGGAAAAAAAAGAAAGGAGACGTCAAACACGAATAGTTTCAAATTTCGTCAATTTTTGGTGATGTCGTTCCACTTTTGCGAGTTTATATTTTTACAGTATGAGTAACTAATTTTCATATTAGGGAAAACAATGTAGCCGACTTGTGATCCTTTATTTTCCTATTCCGGATTTTTGTGATTTTTTCTTATATGTGTTGGGTTTACTATAAGTTTAATGGATTTAATTACTTGATTAATAATTTGATGATTATATGAGTCTCTTACAAATCGAGAGGTGAATTTGAGATTTAGATGTTCTAGTAAAATCAAGTAAATTAGTATAACATGTAGTCTACCTATACTAATTATTACGGTCATCATATGAATTCTTAGAACTAGTATTTCATTTAAATAAATTTGATTCACACAAAGATATGAAATTTAATTAGTTAACTAGGTTCAATGAGAACTCGAGAGGTGTAAATTGAATACAATAGAATAATTCAATCGAGCACTACATTAGGTTATAAATTTTGAATTAATAATTAAGGTGATCAATAGATAAAATTGTTATACCCTAATATTTATCACATATTTGAATCTTTAATCAACAATTGTTTGCAATCATTTTATATTTTCAATTAGTTAAAAGTAGTTAGGAAAAGTAATTACAATCATCATAATTATTTACTTGCTTTTATCAAATAGGAATTAGAAAATTTTGATTAAGTCATGAAGTATTGTCCTCGTGGGAACGATATCCGAACTCAAAGGTCAACTATACTGCTTGTTACAATATCGTACACTTACGATATAAAAAACCTAACAAGTTTTTGGTGCCGCTGCTAGGGACTATTTACTTTTAGTCTTAATTTATTTTATTTTTAACTGTTATTTGATATTTTTTGTTTTATTTTTTTATTACAAAGAAAAACGGTTGAAAAAAGTGTTCGTTGTATGCTCTGTACCCAAGACGACGATCTTGAATTGTTTGACTCAAAAATATAATATATTTTCAGACAAAGATGCAAGAAACACAAACAAAAATAGCAATATCAAATGATTAATGATCAAAATATTCAACCAATTGGACAAGTGGCCGCAAGAGTAGCGGTGTCACCGGATCAGCAACAGGAGCGAGGAGAAATAAACGAAGGAGACTTGCTAGTTTCAATGTTCTTGATGTCCATAGCCGCGTCTGCACACTCTAGTATTGTGTATCCAGATTTCGGGGTAAACAATTTTTAGATAAGGATAGAATGGATCAATTTGATGAGCAACACTCTCCAATTCTATGAGATATCTCAAGAAAATCCGAACACACATATCTCTAGATTTCTCAGCAATTTTCAGAACTTCCATACTTCGGGGGTTAATTAAGACACTATTAAGTTGCGATTATTTCCATATACATTGAGAGATGCTGCGTTGGAGTGATTAGACGTCGAACATCATGGAAGCATTACTACACGATAAGAACTAATCCGAAAATTCTGGAACAATTTCTTTCCACCGGCGAAAGTAGCTAAAATCAGATTGAAAATTCAAACTCTCTAACAAAAAGATGGAGAGAGCTATTATGATGCATGAAACAAATTCAAAGAGCTGATGCGAAAGTGTCTAAATCATGGAATCATAATAGGTAATGAAGTACAGTACTTCTACAATGAACTCTCACCATTGTCAAAGTCTCAGGTGGATTCCTTTGCTGGTGGATGCGATCATAGGAAAATAAATACAACAAAACATGGATTTATTTGAGTTAATTTTCATTATACATTAAATATTTTCATCAGAAAGAGTGGTACCACTGATAATAACACATTTATTACATTTTTCACCCATTAATATTTGCGTTTCTATGAATATTTGACGCCTAAATGCACTAAGTACTTCTATATCTTGGTTTATGTTGCAAATTGGTGAAAACGGTGGTAAATGGAAGAAACAAGTGAAAAGGGATCGAAATGGAAGAAAGTGAAAGTTCAGGGACTAAAGAGCAAATAATTTAAACTTGTTTCCAACCTTGTGATGAAGATTCGAGAGCGTTAGATGTTAATTGGATGAAGAAATGAGTCAAATGAATGACATATAGCCAAAACATGATCACAAATAAGCTTTCCAGATGAAAAGTTTCACACCGATTTTCAGCCTCGTATTGAGACCACTTGTTTACATCGAAAACGATATAATTTGAATATGGTTTCTGAAAACAAGTTGTATCCCTTTGTGTTATCTTTCCAATGCATCTAGAATTACTTCAATCAGACATTAGGAGAAGAAGTTATGACAAAAATACCGAAATGAATGCAGCAACGCAGTGCCCAAGCGCTATCCTTACAGTGCCCAGGCGTTGTACAAACCCAAAATAACAGATTTTCAGCACCTAGGTGCTGCTCCCATGGTGCCTAGGCGCCTAGCCGCGTAAACTTAGGTTTTTGTTTATGTTTGGAATGTGAGAAGCCTAAAAATGGACATCAAAAACATTCCAGAACTCTTCATTCTTCATTTTACACCATTCTATCATCACTTTTTGCTCAAGAACTTCATGAGGAACTAATAAACATTGGTGAAGTTACGAAGGAACTTAATTTATATTGGAGAAATCAACATCTTTTACTCATGTAATGTGTTTTTCATTGTTTAAACAATTTTAGGGTTTATATTTCCTTACTTCGAATTAGTTTTGAGTTTGACTTAACTTTTATTAAGTTTTTCATGGATTTAATCAAGTTTCTTCCATTGAACAATTAAAATATTTGTTTGAGTTTAAATTTCAGATACTTTATTGGTGTGGTTTAATTACTGCTATATGTTAGAAATATATGGTCGTTTTTTGAATCTAATTTCAATAAATTAATGTGGGAATGAGATTTAGGAAACTTAAATTCTAGAATCACATGTGGAATTAAATTGGTTTGTATTGCTAAATCATCCGATTAGAAGTTAGGATAAAAACTTCTAATTGAACAGAAAATGCAAGAATTATTGATGTTGATTGATACAATCCAGTTGAGTGAATTCCGACACTTCACTATTTTACATATTAACTTAAATTCCATCATTATATCCGGTGACATTTACATTTTAATTCAATAAACAAATTCTTTTCATTCAAATCACAAGAACCTTAAGTTATTGAACTCCTTAAAATATTCTTCCATCTCCCTATGGATACGACACCCCAAACTGCACTATAACTACCGCATTATTCTTTGGGTGTAATCAAATTTTGGCACCGTTGCCGGAGAGACGGTACAATTAGTTGAAGGATTCTCTAGCAAAAGGGTGACTTCGTTTCCCTTTTCAATTTCATTTTTAATTAGTTTATTATTTTTATTTGTTTTTTATTTTTCTCACATCATTTCCTTTTAATTGTGTTTTATGAGCAGCTATCGAGACGAGAGAGGAAGATTTGTAGAAACACCTCTCATAGAGTTTAAACATCTTTTTAACCCTATTTTTGATTCTGCATCTGTTAACACGAACACCACATCACATAACACAATGTCTGCTAGTGAGCATGATGTACCGTATAGAACTTTACATGATTACATGCACCCCACGCGCACATCTACACTTTCATGTATTATGTTTTCACCCATATATACCACGCGTAGATTTCAAACCTGGAATGATTCAACTTATTCCCAATTTCCATGGACTTGAAAATGAGAACACGTACGTGCATAATAGGGAATTTGAGGAAGTAATAGCAACCTTTCACAATCAACATGGTACGATAGATGCAATTAGGCTTAAATTCTTCCCATTTTCTCTTAAGGAAAGGGCAAAAAGATGGTTGTATTCATTAAGACCACGTTCGATTGGAACTTGGGCTGAAATGACCCAAGCGTTCTTTGGCAAATACTTTCCCCACCACAAAACAACTGCGTTGAAAAAGCAAATCTCTTCTTTTTTATCCAAAATGAGAGTGAGACTTTATATCAAGCGTGGAAAAGGTATAAAGAACTCCAAGCTCTTTGTCCACACCATGGTTATGAAAGTGGACATATCGTGAGCTATTTCTACGAATGGTTAACACCTAGGGAGCGTCAACTTGTTGAGATGATGTGTAATGACGATTTCCTACAAAAAGATCCATATAAGGCTATAGGATATTTAGATGACTTAGTTGAAAAAGCCCATACTTGGATTGGACCTAGTGCCACTGAGAGTGCTAATAGGTCACGACCTACAAGTAACCCCACTAGCACAGATATATACCATCTTAGAGAGAAAGATAGTCTTAGAGCAAAGGTAGAGGCCCTAACTAGAGAACTTGAAATCCTGCGTGATAAAGACTTGAAATCTATACAGAATGTATCCCGTGTCGAGTCTAGTGGAAATTGTTTTGTGTGTGGTGGAACTGAACATCCAGTGCAAGAGTGTCCTACTTACGCTGAGATGAGGGGAGCGTACGAGGAACACTGCAATACTTTAGGCACGTATAATAAGTCTTATGCTCCATTTTCTGATACCTATAACCCAGGGTGGCGGAATCACCCCAATTTCAGTTGGAAACCTAAAAACCAACAATCTACCCAACAAAATCGAGCTTACAATGCACCTCCACATCAATTCACAGCATCCAAGAATTCCTTAAAAGACACATTACATGCATTTATCGAGGCACGTGATAAAACGAACCAAAATTTTGAGACTATGATTAGCAGATACGAGGAAAACAAAGAAATAAAGAGTCATATGTCTAAATTATCCCATATACGCAAAACATGTAACCCACGATGGGTGCAACACCTGAATTTTCAATGGTCATATAATCAACAAGGGAATGGTTCAAATAATGCCTAGTAGGAGAACAAACCAAGTTTAGGAGAGATGTCTCATCAATATGTGTAGAAAATAGACAAAGTATTCTAACAGATTGATACTAATCTTTAAAATCATCAAGCACTATCAAAAAGTTGGAGAAACAGATTGGTCAGATAGCTCAACAACTTGCATAATGTCCACAGAAATCATTCCCACTCAATACAATGACAAATCTTAAGGAGTAAGTGATGTCAACAAGAGTAGTGGAAAACGATCTACCCAGAGCTTATGTAAAAGTTAAAGCATATGTACCTCCATTTCTATTCTCCCAAAGACTTCGAAAGAAGTCAATGGAGGAAAAGTAGCGCAAGAGTGCAAAATAAGTTTCCTTCCAAGTTGAAAGATTCAGGGATTTTTACTTTGCATATTTCAATTGAAGATTTTTGTGCTATTAATACATTGTGTGACATGGGTGCTGGTATAAATCTAATATCCCATTATGTTTACAAGAAATTGGGATTGGAAGAAGTCAAATCAACACCAATAACGCTATAATTAGATGATACAACAATTTCAAAGCCACACGGTAAAGTTGAGGATGTGGACTTCATTGTATTGGACATACCAAACGATCGAGACATTCCTATTATATTGGAGCAGCCATTCTTAGCAACAGGTTGAACCTTGATTGACATGGAGAAAGCTAAGCTGATAATAAGGGTGGAGGACAAGCAAGAGGTATTTAATATTTATACCTCATTTGAGAAACCTTCTAATAAAAAGCATTGATTTTGAATTGATGAAGAAAAGCCCCCTAATCAACAAAACTGTTAGAATAGAAAATCAATTTTTTGTGGACTTCTTGGTAGAGATGAAAATGGAAATATCAAAATACGGAGAGCCAAAAAAAAGATGCATAAATGAAAATTGCATAAAGTGCAACAATGGCATAACTTGGTTTGAACCACCATGATCAAACATGGCACAAGTCAAGCTAATGATGTTAAAGAAGCGTTTCTTGGGAGGCAACCCGAGATTTTTTTTTCCTTTTTATTTATTCTATTTTTGAGTTTTAGGATAGTTGGTTTATTTTAAGTTTATTTATGACTCATCATTCATAACTCCTTTCCCTTTAGGTCTTTGATATGTTAGTTGATTTATTAGATATTAGAGCTAAGTAACACTTCTTCAAGTTATTTGATCTTAATGCTTTATTTGATTATCGGGAAAACAACTTTGCGGAACATTTAACACTGTTAGGCTTTATATTGGCAATTATGTGGACAAACAGACTAATTTGCAACATGTTGTAAAAGTCAAGGACCTATAGTGCAGTTTGTATAAGTTGGGTTATGAGGTCTAGGGTTCGAGCATAAAAAGAGGATAAACACGGTGCTGTATTTTCTCTAGCCTATTGCCTGGACATTGTTCGAGTGACAAAAACAGAATGTCTATCACCCGACTATCGTTGAGCTCTCGCTCGAGCGATAGTGTTTCACTCGCCTATCGCCGCTTCTCACTCGAGCGACACGTCAATCCAAAAAATCCTATTCTACGTTTTTAAACATATTTTTCCTGCACATTCAACCCAATCACCATCTCATATAAATATCCAAGCCATTGCACAAAAATTGGGGGTTGCTTCATTGTGCTTCAATTGAAAAACACTTTCACATCATTAGAGAGATCCAAGAACACAATTCATTGATTGATTCATCCATGTCATTCTTGAGATCCGACAACCAAGTTTTGAGAAAATATCAAGGTTCATGAATCCAAAACACTTGACTTACTTAACACTTTGAGGAATGTACTTTCTCAGTTGGACTTCGAAAGTTTGTAGAGGTTGAGAGAGGTTGGACTACAAGCACAGGAAGAAGAACAGGAATATGTGATTCCTAAGTATCCATTTGGAATAGACAATTGCAGAAGATTGTGAGTCTGGAATTTACAGCAGATCTTGGAAGCTACAAGAGGTAGATCGAGAAATCTAGCAAGGTGGTTAGATAGTATCTACGATAGCAGATCGTGAGTATAGAGGAACAACAGATCTTGGAGATTACATGAATTACAACAGCGAGATCTAGTGGAATTTTCTAGGCTAGAAATAGACTGTAATCCATATTGTATATAGTGAAGGTAACTGGCTTGGTCTTGGAGTTTTTATCCAATTGGGTTTCTCCGTCATCATATTGGTGTTCATTATTTATTACATTCCATATTACAAACTGTGGTATTCAAACATAGGATAATTGAATTTTATGCTTAATCATCTAGAAACTATTAAAAAGTGACTTGTTGCTTTTAATAGATTAATTCCGTACGTAAGGTCAAACTTAAGTAGTAAATCGTGTATTTTCAATTGATATCGGAACCTAATTTTGATTTCTGACCTTAATTTACCTAGATGAGTAGTTCATTGTTCGTCCCGCCATACTTTGATGGTACTAACTATGCCTATTGGAAAGTTAGGATGAGAGCATTCTTAAAATCTATGGATAAACGAATTTGGTTGAGTGTGGTGAATGGTTGGACATCCCCTAATACAACTGTAGACAACGTAATGACCCCTACTCTCATTGCAAATTAGATAAGGACAAACTTAGATGAATGTAACTGGAACAGTAAAGCCTTATATACCTTATTTATGGCAGTGTCCTCGGAAGAGTTTAGGCGAGTGTCTATGTGTGAGGTTGCAAAAGAAGTTTGGGATATTCTACAGACCACACATGAGGGAACTCAGTCTGTTAAGAACTCTAAATTGTAAATACTAACCACTAAGTTTGATGAGATTAAAATGAGAGAAGATGAGACGTTTGATGCCTTCTATGCGAGTTTAAATGACATAGTTAATTCTAGTTTCAACCTAGGAGAGAGAATCTCTGAGCGTTTCAGGCCTAAAATCCTAGTGATTGAAGAAAGTAAGGACGTGATTCCATTAAGGTAGAGGAGTTAGTTAGATCCCTCCAAACATATGAGCTGACCTTAGATAAACATGTTAATGATAAATCTCTGGCCTTGAAATCTATAAGAAACACCCGGACCGAATCTTTTGATTCTGATTCACCGGATGATGAGAAGTTAGCTTACTTGGTTAAAAAATCTGGAAAATTATTTCGGAAGAAAAATCACCCTTAAGAGAGACACAAAGGTGGCTTTAGTGAATCTAGGAAAAAATCTAAATCTGTGAGGTGCCATAATTGTTGAGGTTTTGGCCACGTTAGGAGTGAGTGTCCTACTAGTAGGAGAAATTTGGATAAGGCTATGAATGTGACTCTCACTGATAACGACTTAACTCGGACAATCAGAGTGAAAAATACACTCGTGAGGAAAGTGGAAAATATCTTGCATTTACTACTACAATTAAGAATGAATCTGACCAAGTGAGTGAAAGAGAAAATGACTTAGATAGCAATGACGATTCTGATAAGGACAATTATGAAATTGGGGAAGATATTCAAGAGGCTTATGATAAGATGTATGAGGAGAGTCTTAAGATTCTTACTAAAAATAAAGCCTTGAGTGCGAAGAATAAAGAACTTGAATTGGAAAATGAGAAGTTAGTAGCACACATTAAGGAGTCTACCTCGATCCTAAGTGAAGTAAAATCCATGAATGAAACTTTATAGACTCAGGTTAAGAACCTCACCAGTGAGCTTGAGAAATCATTTAGGAAAGTCAGCGAGATGACCACTGAGAGAGAGACTTTAGAAATCAAGGTTAAGAACCTTCTGAAAGATCTAGAATATTCTAAGTCTCAACTGCTTGCCTTTTCTAGTGGCTCTAAAAAGTTAGATAACATTTTAGGAATGGGCAAGTCAACTAAAAATAAGGGAGGTCTAGGTTTTAAGGAAAACATTGCTAATACTTCTAAGACTACATTTGTCCCTGCCACTGACCAGCCCAAACATGTGCCTAATCCCGATCTTAAGGATAAGGGATTTCTTAGACAGAGGTCTATTAGACAGCGTAGAACTTATCGACCTAGGAATAGACGTCAGCATCCACATAACATTGATCCTAGGTTTGTCCCGACCTGCTTTCACTACGGTGAGTTAGGACACATACGACCTAGATGTCATCAATTTCTGAATAGACAAAGAGTCAAGAGCTTTAATAGGAATAAAATCATGAGTTTGTTTGTCGGATTGGATTCCTTACTAATCAAGTGAGTCGTTTGACCGTGTTGGTGACACAATTGTCTGAGAATCGTTCTAGTACTAGGCAAGTCAAGGTGAAAAGGGTGATCTTAAAAACTTTGATATAAATCACGGTGCTCTTAAAGGTAAGAGCAATCATATACCTATCTGATTAGATATTTTTGGTGCATGCATATGATTAATTGTTATGTATTATTGACTTTTGCATATATTACATTTATATATATTTTTTTTTTGGTAGAAAATTCATGCATTTTTTTTAATTTATTTATGTTTATTTGGTTGTTTGATTTTTTTTTTTATTTATGGTGCACTCATATTTCAAAAGAAAGACAAAAAAAAAATGGAAAATTGAAAAATAAAAAAGATGGAAATTTATACAGTGTGATATATAACATTCGTAAACTTGTATGTTGTGATCATGTATGAACATAATTGATAAGTTGTAGCATAGTTTCCATTACGTGTGTGGGTTGATATGGAGTATTTTGTATATGTGTCTTCATGTACCATCTATACTGCACATACTATGATATTGCTAGTGGGACTCTACCGCATTTGTGAGATTTGAGATGGCTGTCACGTGTTAGTAAAGTGACTTTGAACATGAATTGACCTTATTAGACCTAAACTCAAATTTATCCCCCTACTGTAAAAAGCTCAATATCTTATATTCTTTTTCGAAACTTATTTGACTTGAATAATTAAGCCTGCGGAGTTTCTCATAATCTAGTGCCTATGGTCAACTGACTTGGGTTAACCGGCCTAAAACTCATTACATGGGTCATTTTAGTTGCTTAATGAATAAGAGTTTGCACTTAAGATGTGAAAAATAATTATGAGCTTAAAATATAGAAAATATGAAAAATTGTGTATGCTCAGAGTTAGGGGGAGAAAAAAAAATTATACAAAATGAGCATTAATGTATATGTTCTACTATGATTTATGGTTTGACTTTCATAAGTAGATAAATATACTTATTGGCAGTGATATTTAGCATGTCTCTTCTCACAAAATTAAAGTTTGGAGTCTTACTTACAAAGAATTAATGACACTTTATACACATGGGTCACTTATACAATTTACTCTATTCTGACTTAAATTGAGTAAGTGGGGAGGTTTACTACTTGTTAATTATGCATATGCATGTTATCAACTGCTTTTTGGATTGTTATATATTCATGTTTATGATTGAATTTTAAATTGCACCCTTAGTCATTTGTGATAAAAGGGGGGAGAGAGAATATACATAGGGGGAACATTGAATTGAATGAACATTTGAGATTTGCATTTTATGTCTTAGGGGTCACTGGGTAAAGACATAGATACATTTGCCTACTGTATAAAAACATTGAGAGTTTGCAGTAAGGGGAAGCATGTGCATTACATATCATATGCATAACTATTTGAGTTTTGATGTTTTGTGATGTTAATGTATTGGTTGGTGTTTTGATTGACATTAATATCATGTCTAAACTAGCATGCTTATTTTTTGATTTCATGGATCACGTGTTTTTACACTGTATATCTAAGTTATGGTTTTCAGAAAATAGATTTAACAAGGAATGCAAGAGACATCAGTTTGATGAAGTTTGGGTAGTTTAGATTTTTTTAGTTTCCTTGACTTATTGTATAATTTAGTTACGGGATGTCAAAGGGGGAGTTTGTTAGGTTTTTAGTATTGACGATTCTGTGGACAAACGGATTAATTTGTAACGTGTTGTAAAAGTCAAGGACCTAGGGTGTGATTTGTATAAGTTGGGTTATGAGGTCTAGAGTTCAAGCATGAAAATAGAAGAAACATGGCGCCGCATTTTCGTTAACATATCACCTGGACATTGCTCGAGCGACAAAAACAAAATGTCTGTCGCTAAGCTCTCGCTCAAGCGACAGTATGTCGCTCACCTGTTGCCCACTTCTCGCTCGAGCAATAGGTAGATTCGAAAAACCCTAATTTGCATTTTTAAACATATTTTTACCATCCATTCAACCCAATCACCCTCTCATATAAATATCCAAGACATTACACGAAAATTGGGGGTTGCTTTATTGTGCTTCAATTGAAAAACAGTTTTACATCATTAGAGAGATCCAAGAACACAATTCATTAATTGATTCATCCATATCATTCTTGAGATCCGGCAACCAAGTTTTGGGAAAACATCAAGGTTGGTGAATCCAAAACACCTGACTTCCTTAACACTTTGAGGAAGGTACTTTCTCAGTTGGACTTCAGAAGTTTCTGGAGGTTAAGAGAGGTTGGACTACAAGCGCAGGAAGAAGAACATAAATAGGTAATTCATGGGTATCCACTTGGAAGAGACAATTACAGAAGATTGTAAGTCTAGAATTTACAGTAGATCTTGGAAGCTACAAGAGGTAGATCAAAAAATCTAGTAGGATGGTTAGATAGTATCTACGATAGCGGATCGTAAGTCTGGAGGAACAACAGATCTTGGAGATTATACAAATTACAACAAGGGGAACTAGTGTAATTTGCTAAATTGGAAACGGACTGTAATCCACATTGTCTATAGTGGATGTAACTGGCTTGGTCCTGGAGTTTTTACCCAATTGGTTTCTCCGTCATCATATCGATGTTCATTATTTATTGCTTTCTATATTACAAAATGTGGTATTCAATCATATTATAATTGAATTGTATGCTTAATCATCTAGAAACTATTAAAAAGTGACTTGTTGCTTTTAATAGATTAATTCCGCACGTAAGATCAAACTTAGTTAGTAAATCGTGTAGTTTTATAAACCAATATTAACCAAGGAGCCAACTGAAGCATTAGGAAAGCTAGCCACATCAAGGAAGTCTTTTCTTGACTTCTTCCCCACCCCCTTTATATGTAGATTTAGGATTAAAAACATTGAGTACAATGTCTAGTTTAAATTTGGGGGTGAAAAACATAAGTTTTTATTTTTTTTATGTGCTTTTGTGTGCTTTCCAATTGCTTCGGTAAAAAAATAAAAAAATAAATATTTTCTTTTTGTATCCTTATGTGAGTTAGTTGGCTGGCTGGTAATAATGAATATATTGAATTATGAATTAATCTGTGAATGGTGAATAAGTTGCATGCTTAGGTTAATTTTTGTTTTTCCATGTGAAATTTGATAATTGAGCACAAGAACTAAGTTAAGCATTGTGTATGAATGAATTGATTTAACTCAAAACTACTGCATTTTATATTCTTGGATCAAATTTAGAATAGTTTGGGAGGACTTCACTGTTGTAAGAAGATGTTGAGATAAATAGGGATTTCGTGTGTGAAATTAGAAATTTTGTATAGATTGTCTAAGGTCAATATGATGCAATTGGATAAGAATCTCGAGTTAAAAGTCATTTTACTTAAATTGGTGTTAAATGAGAAACATTGCACTAATCAAGGCATTAAAAAAATATTTTATTTAAAAATTTCTCTTTGTAGCTTTTATGACTCGAGTAATTAAGGCTACAAGGGTTTTTAAAACCTGATTCCCTATGGTCATCTGACTTGGGAGTCATCGGTCGAAAGTTTTTTACATGAGTCATTTAAAAAGTTTAAGGGAGAGAATGTTTCAAATAAAGAAAAAAATTACTCATAAGAAAATAGAAAGAACATGTGCATGAAACAGAAGACATACTAAATGTCTTGGTTAAGTCTCAAACACCTGTTTAAAAAAATTGACTTTTGATAAGAGATTGTTAGTCTAGTTAAGTTCTAGAGATTGACCAATCAAGTTTAATGGAGAATCCTTGTTTATTGTCATATTGAACTGTAATTTGTGAGATTTATCTAAATTAGAGATGTGAGGATAGTATAAAACCAATCTTAGTTTACACATTGGAAAAAACGAAAAGAATAAGTTTAGGGGTGTGTGAATCTTACGAGTGATGAAAGAATATATTTGACCATTGAGAACCAGGAATTGAAACAACTTATGAATTCATAATGCTACGCTTAATTCTTCACATACACGCGTCGATTTTACATTGGAAAAGTATATTTTAATTTCTGAATTGTGATTTTGAAGCTATGCATAGATTTTATATTATGATTTCAGTCTCGAGATAAAAAAAAATCCGAGTTGACTAGCTAAATCTTGTTACTTTATTTGATTGACTGACCACCGTTAAGTAATTAGCATTGTGTGTTCATGAATTTGTTAGGTTTTAGTCTTGTTTGAGGACAAACAAAGATTCAAGTTTGAGGCGTGATAAATGTAGTTTCTACACTTATTCGGGGCTACAAATCATGACATTTTATTATATTTTGGATCAAATTCTACCTGATTTATGTTATATTGTATTTTGTAGGTAAAACTTTATGTTTAATGAACAATTGGAGAACATAGTGCAAAAGTGGCGAAAATGGCAAAATCCAAAAGAGGAATCAGAAGTATCATTAGATATTTCTTGTTCCAAACTTTTGGTTTTCAAAAGAGCAACTTGCATACGAACACCTTTCATTTCATGTTCAATGATTGAAACTTGAGATTTCATTTCAGTGATTTCTGAACGTAGTTCAGCACATGAAACGTTTGAAGAGAATGAGCACTATTAAACCGACTAATATGTTTTTCATATTAAACAGAGTTCCGTGAGATATTGAGGATATTGGAAGAAGAAGAGAGAACATATTCTTTAATTAAAGATCTTCAATTTTCTTAATTATTTCTTAAATAAGTTCTTCTTCTTTGATAAGAACATTTATGGGTTTACAACCAAAGGCTTCTTTACATTGACTAGTATTGGAATATAGGATTCTAAGCTTATTTGAGAGTTAGACTCTTCATGATGTTGATAAACAAGTTCAAGTTTAGAATCAGATTCTTTTTTTTTTTGAACTAGAATTGAATAAATTAAGAAATTCAAGTTTAATATCTTCATCTATTTGAAGATTATTAATCTTTCCCTTCATATGACATTTATTTTAGTAGTAGTAACATGTTTGATTGCATTTTCAACAGGTAACTTTTGAAGTTTTGGGAGTTTGTTTTCTAAAAGATTTTCCATTGGAGTATCTATGTTATGAATATCTAGAATGATAAATTTGAAAAAGATTTTTGTTTTTGAAACTATCTTTTTTTAAATGGGAAAGAAAAATTTTCTTTATCATTCTTGAAGATGGAGGAATAATTTTTTCAAAACCATATTGTTCACAGAAAGATCCAAGCTCTCTACGCTTTCAAATCTTTCTAATTTCAATTTTGTTTTGAGTTTAAGATCATTGCAAAGTGCTAACCGTTCTTTATTGACAAAATTAATAATTTTGCCATAAGTAGGGGTACATAAGGAATTTTATCCTTATACTAGAGTTTGATAGAATTTCTAAATCTTTCAGCAAAAAGTTTTGGAAGTCCAGAAATAAATCTTTCTTTCTAAAAAAATTGCTTACAATCTATATGTGCGTGTGAATCTGCATGTTTTATATCTATGTGTGTGTGTGTGTGTGTGTGTGTGTGTGTGTGTGTGATCTGTATGTATATGTTATTATATGTTAATTGTATGTATATATACGTATAAAAAGGCAAGAACGTAGTGTCTAGATGCCTATTTGTGTCTGTGTATATATAATTTTCTAGAATTAGGCAGTAATTTGAATTTTCTATTTTAATAATCATTTAACAGATCAATACCTAATTGGATTGATGATTTAATAGTGGATTTCACGTTTTATTCTTATATTTTTTTTCTTCTCAACACTTTTACTTACAAATACGGTTTTCCAACAACAATAATAAATTAATTATGTTAATAGAGTGAGGTAATGGGTTCATATTTAAAGAGTGAGTTCTGTCAAAGTTTCTAAATAAATGGTAATGAAGTAGGATTTTGGCATGTTGATTTCATGGTGGCTAGGAAATTCTTCAGTTTGCCTTTCAAAAAGTAAATTGTTAGGACTCAAGGTAAGTAAACTTTCCCTTCTTTTCATATGTACGTCATATGGTTAAATGCATAAACGTGTTATTTAAATTGTCATTACATAAACATAATATTTGATCATTACTTTTTATGTCATAAATGTTTCTCATGACATGTTCATAAATGCCAATGCATTCATAAGTATACATGAAGTTTCAAAAAATAAAAAGTTTTCAAATTTCAATGAGTTAAGGAATCGAGCAAGATTCCAACCATTTGGTTCTACTCAATCATCCCTGACAAGATGTACAACATGGTAGAGCTCGACCGAGATGAGCGAGCTTCGACGACCTAGTCGAACTTGCACAGGCTCCCTTTTTTGTTCTTTGTCTCTCTCTTCATGTCTTTTTCACCATTGGCTGTCGATGTGATGGGTTCTCTTAAGGGCTTAGTCTCTTATGCTTTGATTTCCTACTGATATTAATAAATGATTAGACTACTAAGGAGATGTCAATCCAGTTGGATGTCTAGATATGCTTACCAACTCCCAAACTTCCACGAAGTTATCTGTTATAGATTATTAACATGCTTCAGTTGTAACGTTTATAGCTTAGCCTCGTCCAACACCCATTGCCAATGAAAGGGATAAGACTTGGCCTTATCTAAGTGTACATCATCAATAAAAGTGACAACCATAAGATTTATCCTCGTCTAAGCACACATCGCTAATAAAAGCGAAAAGCTAAATGAGATAAACTGTCTTTAATTCTATGTATTGGAAGAAATTAAGGAAGAACATCTTTTAATTATGTCATCTCCAGAAAACTCTAATTTTTTTTCTTGGCCTAAATCATCTTTTGTATCATCTTCTTCTTCTACTTCCTTTAGAAAATCAAATGCTTCTAAAATAGAATATCTCTATGAGATATCATGTCTATCTGAATTTGATAAAATTCCACTCATAGACCTACCTCTTGTAAATCTGTACCTCATTTATACAAAACCTCGCCAGACTATTACTAAAACTATATGTAGCCTTATTTATCCTCAAAAATCTCAAGCCAAAGAATTTGTTCAAGCCTCAAAGTTTGATCAACATCTTCTGCCCGCTACAGAAAAAGAACAGTTTGTTACACTAGAATTACCTTATCATCTTCCACAAGTATGGCTATCTGAAGGATATACTCATCTTCACTTTGGAGCTGTTAGATTTACATTGACTCTTCATCGAAGAAAATGTCTTCCTACAGTTTTAAGAATTGTTTTGTTGGATACTCGTTTCTCTAAGCATCATCATGCTTGCATAGGAACTATAGAAACAACTCTCAATACTGGAATCATTTTGATTACAATGTTTCCAAACTTCAACATGCCCATATCTGATCCACAATTACTTATTGTCTTAAAAGTCTGAGTTCAAATTGTTGGAGCTATACCAACTTATGTTACATATGCAGCCACTCTTCATTATCAGATGGTGTACAGTATACCGAGTCATTCCCTTGATTTTGCACAATCTCAAATAATAGACAATACTCTACTTCTTCATGTAGAGTCAGATCATGTTCCCAGTTGTACTTATGTCCCCATGCAAATTCCTTGTTCAGAGTTACTTAAAATTATCCCTAAGACATGGATCATAAGCTATGAACAAGCTCACAAGGAAAACAAAAATTCTGCTCTAATACAATCCACAGAACCTTTTTTCATGAAAATGTCCAGTGGAGATGTTGAGATTGCCTTCAAAAGGGATGTTGTTTCAAAAAGACCCTCTCGTTTTCCCACACAGTTTGCATATGTAGAGAAAGAAATTCCTATTTATACTTTTGATGCAAATGGAAGGCCAATATACAGCATAACAGATGATACTGGACATATTTCCTAGGATGTTTGATCCTGCCCTAGTTGTTTAACAACAGAAATTGATGATGATTCTCCCCATTAAAAAAGGAAATCCAAGCGAAGCAGTCAAAGAAAGTTATATTAAGCTTTCTATGATAATAATCCAGAAGTCGAATTACTTAGAGAGCCATCACACAAATTTGATTACTGTGTCAAATACACAGCACCACCCAGAAATGATGATTCATAATTCTTACTGGATGGCATGATGATAATGATGATTGCAATAGATATCATAAAAAATGGGATTGGAATAATAATCCGCCCCCATCTCATTTTCATATGGCGATGTTTCATCCTCCTACTCAGGAAGAGTTTCCTCCTATAGAAACTTTTGAAAATGATCGTTCTACTCATTCTTGGAAAATCAAGAATTCAAGCACCAGGAGATCACATGGATCAGTGCAACCTCTTTTAGCAGTAGAAGCAACCTTAAAATTGGCATTCAGAAAATGCAGTACAACAAAATACTTTGTTAAAAAAGATTGACCAAAGTCAACGGAGTTGAAAGGACTCTACAACAGCAGACTCAAAATCTCTTTACCTCTCTTCAAGCCTGTAGACAAAGAATCAAAATTTTACACAATGATATATTGAGCTGTCTACAAAACCAACTACCATTCGATGCTCAAGAAAGAGAAATCAAAACCTTGAAAACTCAAATTGCTTCTCTCGAGTCAAATCCAATGATCACATCATCAATATCATATGACCTTTCATCCTTATCTAACATACAATCTTATCAATCACTCATGAAGAATGAGAACAAAAGAAAAAACCACTCATGTCCTCAAAAAGGATTAGATCTACTACTGTCCGTCAAACACAATCCCATTCTTCTCAAGAATTTCCACCGCCAAATCCTTCAAAACAGCCTCAAATGATGATCAAAATCTTATTTCTACTTTCCTTCAACAAACTCATAACCAAACCACTCAATCCCTTCGTGTCCACTCTATAACAGATGATATCAATTCTAAATCCGAGTCTGTTGAATCTTCTGAAGAACTCTCTGATGAGTTTGTAAATGATAATCCTCATTTCTATATGGCTGATTAGGTACAAACACGTCAATCTCAAACTTATCATCCAATTGAACCTAGTGTTGAAGAACCTGAAGTACTTGATGAAGATATGATTGAGACTCATATGACTAACAATTATTATTCTTCAAATGGTGATTCTTTACCAAAATTCACCTTTGATAACATTTCTCCTTCACAAAGGAAATACGGACTACAAGAAATGAAAGTCTGGTGTACTGCAAAACTTCAAAAGCCAAATATGACTCATACAAAGGTCATGAAGCTTTCCTGGTAGTGATTATAGGATTTCTCCGAGATTGATATGATTCAATGGGTGAATATAGACAACTTCAATTTGCCCAGGAGTCAAATACCACAGATTCTTTTATAAATTCCTTATATTAGGAATTTTGTGGAAAGTTTGATCATGACAAGAGATTGCGAGAGATGAATTTTTCAAATTAAAGTGTTGTTCATACAATCTAAAAGACCTAGAAAAGGACTTCAGAAATGCTACACAGCGGTATTATCTTATTGGTGGCATGGATGATACCAACATCAAACGAGCTTAATTGGAATCAATTCCATAGTCTCTTGGTCAAGAAACTTTGAAAACAATGGAAATGAGAGAACAACATTTAAATGCTACATCTTTTGGTGAACTTCATAATTGGATAATGAAAACACTGGAAAAGCTTTGTAATCAAAATGCTTTTCTCAAAGATATCAATGCCACGGCAAAAAATTGGAAAAGGCTTGTGATAAGCCTTATTTGCATATTAAATGCAGCCGTTCTATGACAGATTGTAATTGCAGGGGAAAGAAAATATTCCATAAAAGAAGAATGAAGTTTTCTCATAGAGAAGCTCATCTTAATCCTTTTCGGAGAAAGAAAAGATTCTTCAAGCGCAAATTCTCAAAGAAGAAAGGAAACAAATGTTTTATTTGTGGAAATAAATGTCACTTTGCAAAAACATGCCCTAACAAAAAAAAGGAGAAAATTCTTCACCAAATTTTCACGGCCACAAAAATTGATTATAGAGATGATGATCTAGAATCTTTGTTTTCTAAAGAAGATGAACAAACACATGAAACTATTATTACTCTTGAATATGATTCTGATGAAAGTATTCCTAATGAATTTGATGATGCATAAGGATGTTATGACATGCAAATTGTTAATCCAGTCTTTTTATCTATTACGGTGCCAATAATCGAAGTAAAACTCTTTATAGGAAAATATGAAAGGCCCATAACAGTTGCCGCACTTTGTGACTAGCGCATCATTCTCAATTCTTAGTCATGCTATTCTTCCTAATCACATGTGGAAAAATCATCAGCAAATTTTCCAAGCAGCAAATGCAGACAGTTTTTCAACTGAAATAATTAGCATGCATGTTACAATCCAGTTCTTTCCTAAACTCAGTATTTTTCTCAAGTTACTAGGTTCTTCTTTACCTGGTAAAGATATTATCATTGCATAGGATATTATCAAACAATTGTGGGAAAAGAATGTTATTCCTCGCCCAAATGGTCGCAGATACAAGTCCTACTTTCAGCCTTATATACAAATGACCATATACTTTACTATGACCATTCCAAATATCACAAAAACATTAATCCGAGATTGTTGTGTAGAATCTCACTCAGATTTTCTCACTAAATGCATAAACCCACTTTGGAACACAGGCTTTTTCATTTATCTTCTATTCAAGAAAAATGAAGATGTCAGTCCTACAAAAGCCAGCCATTTTGATTAGCCACTAAAGAACTTGCTTAGCTACAAGCTGAAGGTCTTATTTAACCAACAACCTCACAATGGGCTTGTCGGGCATTTAATGTTAGCAAAAGAAGTGAACAAGTTCGAGGAAAGCTCGGATTGGTTATTAACTACAAGTCGTTGAACACTTTCCTTGCAGATGATAAGTTTCATCTTCCAGGCAGAAAGATGATGTTTACAAATCTGTCTCGAGCAAGGATTTTCTAAAAAATTTGATCTTAAAACAGGTTTTTGGCAGTTCGGAATCAAATCTAAAGAAAGACACAAAACAGCGTTCTGCATCCCAAACCATCAATACCACTGGATGGTTATGCCTTTTGGTTTAAGGGCTGCCCCTTCTCTCTTCCAGAAAGCAATGACAAGAATCTTTGATCCATTATTGGATACATCTTTGGTTTATATTGATGAAATCTTGTTATTCTCTTGAGATGAAGAATCTCATGCCAATCTACTCTCCAGATTTACAGATCTTGTTAAGCATTATGATATTATGCTTTTTCAAAAGAAAATGGTGATTGGTGTTAGAGAAGCTAATTTCTTGGGCATGCATATTAAAGATTGCCAGTATTCACTCCAATCTCAGGTTGGCTAGGAACTTCTTAAGTTTTCAGATGAGAATTTGACAAAAAAGGAAGTTCAACAGTTTTTTGGAGTTAATTACATGGGAAATTTTATTGATCATCTTTCATCAATCATTTGACCACTGCAACTCATGCTTAAACAGAATTTGCCTCCTTGGTCATCAGCTCAAACCGAAGCATTCAAAGCCATTAAGCATAAAGTCAATGATCTTCCAGCTTTGCAAATCCCTACAGATGGAAAACGCATCCTTCAACACATGCAGGTGATTGTTTTTGGGCATCCGTCTTAATTTAAGAAAAGATGGAAAGAAAATAATCTGTAGATATAAAAGTGGTTTATTTACAGAATCGGAGAAGCACTATCATTCTACCTTCAAAGAAATTCTTGCGGTAAAAAGAGGAATTGAAAAATTCCAGTTCCATCTCATTAGACATAAATTCTTGATAGAAATGGACATGTCAACTTTTCCAAAAATATTCTCTGTTAAGAGAAAACAGATTCCAAATTCCCAACTTCTTAAGTGGGAAGAATGGTTCTCAAACTTTGACTTTGACGTTAAATATATCAAAGGAAAACATAACCTGTTACTAGATCTTCTCTCCAAACTAAAAATTTCTCCCATTCTTCCTCCAACCATTCCAATCGTCTACATGATGGATTCAAAATCCTCAAATCCCTTTCCTTACTTTGAGATTTTCCCTCCAGAACTCAATGAACTCATAAGAACCAAAACTTTCAAATCAAGAGCAAAAGATCTCATGCTCAAATATCAATCCATTGTAATAAGAAAAACTAAAATTGACACACTTGGTGGTCTTGGATTTCATCCAGACTATCCATTCTTCACACTTTTCCGTTTTGATCTAAAGCGTCGAACTAAGATTTTCGAAAGAAACTTTTTTGTTTTCTTTGATACCTTTTACAGCTTTGAAAAATTAGAGTTTCTTTTCATGTCACTGAGGCACATGATTCATTCTGTCAAATGAATCTGGATTTTCCACATAGAACAGTTGATCATTTTGCAAAAACATTTTTTGAATGGTTCTATCCAATCTCACAGTGGATAAAAATGTTTCAAACATTTTCTTTAAAATTTAAAGATCTCAAAACTTCTAGAAACAATGTTTATGTGACTTTAATTTTTCAAAGACAAGGTTATTTCACTGAATAAAGAAGGTATGCTCATTTTTCTTATGTTAAGAAGTATGCAGTTCAATCATTCAACATGCATCAAAATTGGGAGCACTATCCAAAAGAATTTCAAGAATTCCAAAGGCATGTGTGAGAAATTAATTAGACAATTCCTCCACAAATTTGGCCAAATTATGAAGATGACGCACCATGGGAAGCTTTACTAGTGGATTACATTAAAAAGATCCAACAGATTTCGCACTGTGAGTGATCCAGAATATGACTATGCATTTGATTATCAATTTGGACAATTGTATCTAGGAAGGTCCACACAAAGTCTTGGTGAAATATCAAGGTATTCAAAAAGGACTCCAAAAGGACGCTAGCTAAGGAAAAAGCAAAAGGAAAAAAAGGAAAAAAAAGCATAGTGTAAAAAAGGAAAAAAGCATTTCTTGAAAAAAGATAGAAAAAATTGTAAATGAACTACATGTAGACCTCTGATAAAATCCAACATAAAAAAAAGAAGCAAAATCAAGCCAAACAAATAAACAATTTTCCAAGATTAATTATGATAATAATATTTTTCAAGATTCACATGATCCATGGCCAAGTGAAACTCAAGATATCAACATACCCTGATTAAATTAACATGATTTACCCTCACATCCAGAAGACTCTATGAATCTCGATATACCATGAAATGTCAAGACAAAAACAACATTGTATCTATATCTTTTTTATTAAAGCAAGATCTGCTTTATTAAAGTTTTTTTGTTCGTTTGTATAATAATTTGTTGCTTTAATTATTGTATTGCTTTAATTTTATTATATGTCAGGATAAGAATCTTTCTTTTCTAAAAAGAAGATAATGTGAGTCAGAAAGTTTGTAGAATAATGACACGTGTCCACTATGTCGGAAACGCGTGAGTGTCATGTGTACTTTTAGATGCTCTTCTCTTCTATATAAGGAGAGTTTTTCCTTATTGTAATTCATTCAAAGCTATCAATAATAATCAATGTGATTTTTATATATCATGTTCTTCTAAATTCTTCGAGTCCTTACTTAATTTCAGAAGGTACAAAGTAATTATAGATTTGAGCGATATGGAGTAAAATATGAATAGAAACATAAGTATGCTCGGCAGTTGCACCTTTATGGTGAACCTCTGCATCAGAAAGTGCTTTACTGACTATATGATCCGTCCGGGGTTAAATTAATTCACAGCAAGTTCAAAAGTCAGGCCCTTTGTTGAGTCTGTTGAGGCATTGTGTGGGTTAGAATATCGTGATTTGCTGTAAATTTGCTTTCACTCCGTATATTTGGTTAATTGTAATTTCACTCAAATGTCAATTACGAACTTTACTTCAAATTGTTTTGATTAGGTGACTTATACTTCAATTTATTTCAACCCGGTAATTGTATTTTAATTCGTCATAGTTTAGGTAACTTTGTCTAGTTTCGTCAATAATTTACTATTGCATCATCGATTCTGTAATCAAAGTAACTGAATTTGATAGAATTACCTTAATTGAAATTAAACTTAAAATGTAGTTACCTGAATAACATTAAAGTGAAAGGTATAGTTACCGTGAATGGAGTTTACATGTATTACTACGATAAACAAATATATGGAATATGTTTTTGGACAATTTTACCCATCCGTTATCACGTGATCATTTAACTTGCAAATAATCATTTTTCTTTAACTGAAGTTGTGGGTGTCATAATTAGGGCTGTCCGTGGGTCGGTTCGGTTCGATTCTACTCGGTTTCAAAATTTTCGGGTATTTAATAAATGGACCCGTCGGATCCAAATATAATTATGGAACCGTTCGGGTTCGGTTCCATTTGGGTCAGTTCGGTTCCTTTCTGTTCCATACCATAATTAAATTTTTTAACATTTACAGCAACACTATATAAATATAACTAATGACATTTTATTCGTAACTTTTACAAATTAACGTAGCTCAATTCAAAAATATATAAATAACTAGCTATCAAATAACATTAATTCAACGCATACAAATACCAAAAAATAGATATTAATATTAAAATATTGGTGATCCATATTAAAAAATTGAGCCCCAAAGCTTAAAATTATGAAATGGTCTGATTTATTTAATTAATTTATTTAGAAAAAATAAAATAATATAATTAATTCAATAAAAAATTTATTTAGTTTCGGTTCTCGATTCGTGTATCCGTTTGGGTATTTAACTTATGAAGAACCGCTCTATTCGATTCGATTCGGGTTCGGTTTGGTTCGGTTCGAGACTTTTGGACACCCCTAATCATAATTTTAAAAGTTCGAGAATACAAATTCAACAAATGAGATCATGAATATCACACTTACCAAAGGTTGGGATTTACTCCAATTTTTAACTGTATAGAACGATGAAATGCAGGTTAGATTGGTCATACATTTTAGGCCGGGCCATGTTACTGTTTTATAAATTCATCTTAACATGTAAAAGTTATTCTTTCATAATACCTTGACTAAACATCTTCTTTTACTTGCATATTTTGGGATCAATATCAAGGTGAGAATTAAATTAGGTGAGTGGTATTGTCTACTACTTTAAAAGATTATATATAATCATAATTTTTTTTAATACATTCAACTATGTGTTAATGGAATTCTACAACATGTACATTTTATACATTTCTTTTTCAAATATAGCAAGTCCTTGTAGTAGAGGTGGCAATGAGTCGAGCCGAGCCAAGTCGGCTCGTTGCCCTACGAGCCGAGCTCGTGGCTCGTTACAAAACGAGCCGAGCTTTTGCTCGGCTCGGCCCATGAGCTCGTCTATCATGAGCCACGAGCCGAGCGGCTCGGCTCGGCTCGTGAGATTTGATTTTTTTTTTGTGTAATTGTCCTTATATGAAGAAAAAAAAAATTGGACGAGCCGCTCGTCTAAAACGGGTCGCTACAGTACGAGCCGAGCGGACGAGCCGACGAACTACTCGGCTCGATTGCCACCACTACCTTGTAGGATAGAAATTCTTTTATAATAGATTTTGGGAAATGTAGTTTTTTATTTAATGTATAGTTAAATAATAGAAAAAAGTTATGCGTCAACGTACAAAAATATTTTTATTGGAAGTATGTGTGATTGAAAATGGTTTTGGAGAAAATGAGTTTTAGAAAATGTGGACCAAACAAATAGCTCAATATGTTGCGTATTTAACTCAATTTAGGTTAAGCCAACCTTTTTTCTTCCAATAGTTTATAGATTAAGGATCTGTTTTATGTCGATTTTTTAGAATAAATTGTGATATATGAATTTTTGAAAAATGAGTAAATTAAAAAGGACAAAAAAAAAATTTATAAATTCGTGTGTATAGAAATTATTTTATTGAAAAAATGTATAATAAAAAAAATTAAAGAATTTATACCAAATGACCAAGTGGTGAGGACCCCTTCAAATTCAATTTTGTTGGCGATTTAGACTTGTGTTGTGGAAACTTTTGTTTTGCTTGCAAAAAGCTAGGCCATTCCCAAAGACAACGACTCCTGAGAATATTGTCTAGTTCGAAATCCTTTCCTCCCATGCTTTCTTCACCAACTTCTAGTATAGGCGAGGCTGCATAAACTTGAGTCGGCCAGTGTAGTTGAATTGCTTGTCATCTAGATAGGTCAATCGTGTCATGCCTAGAAAATTATCGAGTTCATACTAATGTTTTCATTTCTCGGTCCCATCAATCAAATTGTGACACATCACAATCTTTTGAAATATCATAACTTTAAATGGACGTAATTTTTTTTATGTTTTCTTAAATTGGAATCATGTCCCATTAAAATTTTGACATTTCAAAATTATTGTGATAGGTTAGTATTTGATTGATAAAACAATTAAGGAGACGTATACAAACATGCTCGTAATTTCTATTTCAAAAAAAAAAAAAAAAAAAAATTATTATTTATACTACAAGTAATTTGAAAGAGACTTATTTTAAAAATAAATTTACTTGCAAGTAATAACTTTTAAAAGCTTCTTTCCCCGACCCACCTCTCTTCGCTCTCCAACTGGCAGTAAAAGTGACCGTGCAATGATAAAATTAGAAGCAAAGATTTAATTAAAAAGCCAATGGCAATCACTTTCTGAGGATTCAGTGTACAAATTAATTAATTAAATTTTTTTATTTTTTTTCTTCTTCTTTACCAACTACAGCCAATTGGATGAGTACTTAATTTACCTGGTCAAGTGGCAGTAAAACATCTGGAAGTCAATTTAATTAATTAATTAATAATTACTTTTGAATGATGAAAGTTAGACGCAAAGATTACGATTAATCTTATCTTTAATATAAAGTATAATCATTCATTCAATATGCCGTTAAACAAAAAAGGGTAAGATGATACTGTCAATGAGTTCTAAGGTCTAAACATAGAAAAGGACTTGGAAAAGTCAGGGAGGTTTTTCATCAAAATCTGTCACCTTTTTTTTTTATTATTTCAATTGTGTTTGATTAGGGTTTTGATTTTGATTTTATATTTTTTTTCGCCAAGAAATAAGCAAACTCGTCCCGAAGTTTTTTCAATAATTAACTGCACAACCGAGTAACAATTTTTTTTTTTTTTTGGTTTGGATCTCGAAGTGAAAAAGAGAAAATATATATTTGTGGAATGGAAAATGTTATTTGTTTCTTATATAAATTTTATTTTTTTGACATTAATAAAAATAACTTTATTAACTTGTATCGTCACGAACAAAGATGAAAGAAATTTGAGAATACAATTATTCCACTTGCAACTAACAAAAATTAAATTTGTGAACCTCGAACCAAATAACACAACACAAGCCACAATCAAAGAAATAAATGAATAAGAAATAAATGTGAATTGGCTGTGATTGATACCAATCTAGTTGGCACTGTACAATAAATACTACTCCCTCCGTCCCAATTATATAGGCTGGATTTCCTTTTTCTCTTGTCCCAAATATATAGGCTGGTTTCCTAATGTAGAATATTTTATTGTGTTCTTTCACCAATATACCCTTATTAAATTCTCCCCATTTAATGTGCTAATTTCTTGAAATCATCTAAATACACACATTTCCCACTTCTTGGAAATATGAAACAACTCTCATTTCTTTTTCTTCTTCAAATTCTTTATTAATTCCAACAATATTTAGCTTTACATACTAAAAATTAAATAGGGGTAAATTAGGAAAGATCTTGGCAAAAATTAATTTTCCAATTACTGTTAATCATGTAATTGAACTTACCATATATTGTTAGGGATGACAAAAAAGCTCGGCGGCTCGCACGGCTCGGGCTCGGCTCGGAAAAAGCCCGAGCGGGCCCGACTCGGGCTCGGTTCCACCGATCCAAGGCTCGGGCCGAGCCTCATTTTGAGGACTCGGCCCGGCCCGTGTACTTTAAGAAAAAGTTTATTATGGTCCTTCTATAGAATGCCATAATTTAAGAGATTTTCTTAATTAAATTAACTCTTTTTCCATAAACGGCTGTCAACTTCATATTGGTCTCTTATACTATTCAACTCTAAAAAAAACGTACATTCCATTTTCAATTTAGATGAGATTTCCACATATGCCGTCAGTTATAATGTACTTATCATGTCTTGGGTTCAACCTGTTCTAATTTATAATTTATTTTTTCAGATTTACGGACAAAATAATTTATTAAAAAACTCCCGATTGACCATTCTTATCCCTTTTTTCACATTCAAGGTGCCTCACTTGACCAAATCTATACAATTGTGTTTGGACGACCCCCCCCCCCCCCCCCCCCCCACAATCTCACCTTATTTTCAAAATCTATATTAAAAAGTTAATTATGTCATGGGATCTTATCTGTGTGCATGCTATACATCAATTTGTATATAAAGACCACCTAATATCAATCAAAAGCTAGCAACAATTGAAGTTGTGTCCTTTCCTCTCCAAATTTATAGCTTTCAAGTTGATAAAAGTAGAGAGAGATCATGGAGTCGAATATGGTTGCTCTATTTGAAGCTTTAGAGCCTAAGACTTTGTTAATTTTCTTCGTCGTACCTCTTCTTTGCATGTTTCTTGTATCAAGATTTCGTCGGAAACCCTATCCACCTGGACCTAAGGGGTGGCCGGTGTTAGGAAACGTGGGGATCATGGACCAACTAACTCACCGGGGCCTTGCGAGAATTGCAAAGAAATACGGCGGCATCGTCCATCTTCGCATCGGGTTTCTACACATGGTGGCAGTATCGAGTCCCGATATCGCGCGCCAAGTGTTACAAGTGCAAGACAACATATTTTCGAACCGTCCAGCCACTATTGCCATAAGTTACTTGACTTATGATAGGGCTGACATGGCATTTGCTCACTACGGACCCTTCTGGCGGCAGATGCGAAAGCTCTGCGTGATGAAACTCTTCAGCCGCAAACGGGCGGAGTCTTGGGACTCCGTCCGCGACGAGGTGGACTATATGGTCCGCCAGGTGGCAACAAACTCCGGTTCGTCCGTGAACATCGGCGAGTTAGTCTTCGGCCTAACGAGAAACATTATCTACCGAGCTGCGTTCGGCTCGAGTTCGCACGAGGGACAGGATGATTTCATCAAGATTTTGCAAGAATTTTCCAAACTTTTTGGTGCTTTTAACATTGCAGATTTCGTTCCATGGCTTGGTTGGATGGATCCACAGGGCCTAAACAACAGATTGCAAAAGGCTCGTGCTTCACTTGATGGATTCATTGATTCAATTATCGATGAACATATGCAGAAAAAGAAGCCCAATGATGCGGTCGAAACTGATATGGTGGATGAGTTATTAGCTTTTTACAGTGATGAAGCAATTGTTACAGAATCAGAGGATTTGCAGAACTCCATCAAACTCACCAGAGATAACATCAAAGCCATCATCATGGTACGTAACTCTAATTAAAAAAATTGTTTTATTCTGTATGGTGTTGGTGGGACAAGTAATTATACTTGTTTTTGGTAAATTTCGTCTTTATTTCTTTTTGGGTGTTCTATTTACAAACTTGATGACCAACAATTAATGTCATAAACTACTTACCAAAAAGATAATTATATTTTTGCAACAAAATCATCATTTCATATCAATTGCACAAACATAAATAAATGGGTTTTTAATTACCACATTAATTTCATACTTATCTGTTAATATCCATAGCAATTTCCTACATATAGTTTGGGGAATTTGCTCTATAAGAGTTTTTTCTTCTTTCTATAAAGTGACGTTCAATTTATTATAGTAAACACACGTCATGTAATTATATTTATTAATACACCACAAAGAGGTATCCTCAATTGAAATTTAGATTAACTTTAAAAGATTATAAATTTTAATATATTTAGTGAATTTGAATAAATTTCTTAAAAAAAAAAAAACATCATATATATAATTATAGTCTAAGTTGTTGATACCACAAAATATATAACATAAAGTATGAAATCCTGTTAACAAAGAAAATATGATGTCTTTTCAGGATGTAATGTTTGGTGGCACTGAGACGGTAGCGTCGGCCATTGAGTGGACCATGGCGGAGCTGATGAGAAGCCCAGAAGATCTAAAGAAAGTCCAACAAGAATTAGCCACCGTCGTCGGCCTACACCGGAGAGTGGAAGAGTCGGACTTCGAGAAGCTCACCTACCTCCGGTGCTGTCTCAAGGAGGTTCTCCGCCTCCATCCGCCAATTCCTCTCCTCCTCCACGAGACGTCCGAAGCGGCAGTGGTGGCGGGGTACCAGATTCCGGCCAAGTCCCGTGTCATGATCAATGCATGGGCCATTGGACGTGACAAGAACTCATGGGAGGATCCGGATGAGTTCAAACCCGCTAGGTTTCTCAAAGAAGGGGTGCCGGATTTTAAAGGAAGTAATTTTGAGTTCGTTCCATTCGGGTCGGGTCGGAGGTCCTGCCCCGGTATGCAACTCGGGCTTTATGCATTGGAAGTGTCTGTGGCTCATCTTCTCCACTGTTTCACTTGGGAACTGCCTGATGGGATGAAGCCGAGTGAACTCGACATGGATGATATTTTTGGACTCACTGCGCCACTAGCAACTCGGCTTAAGGCGGTGCCGAGTCCAAGATTGCTGTGCCAACTCTACTGAGTCAACGAGTGGGTGCCAATGTTGACACACTGTGAAATGAAGTGTGACATATTTTCTATTTTCGACTTTTTCTTGATATTTTTTTTCCACATATATATATATGCATGTATATTTTAGGAGAAAAAGAACAAGAAATAATAATTTGGCACGACGTGAACATTGAATATTTGTCGTGCAAGTTTGGTTTGTTATTGAAAAATGCTTTTTAGTATTTTCCCTTTTTAGTGTTTTGATCATGAACTTATCTCATGATGATGCAGCTGGACTAGACTAGAAATCTCAATTCCATTGTTTCCATTTGAAGATGTTGACTTACTAGAAATGACAAACTTTAGTGCCAAATTCACACAAAAACTACCTTTTTCATATTAGGTGGAGAGGAACTATATTTGCTTCACATCATTTTTAATTATGGTTTGGAGACAGATTACAAGTCACATATGTACGCGTTGGGCAATGCAAATCTAATTAAAACAAACTACCAACCATTTTGAAACAGATGAATTGCATTAATTATGCATTGACATTATGCTTGGTAAAACGTTAACACCAATTAGTCTACATCTCCCGCCCCCAGCGGGTAGAGCAAAAAAATTTGATTGCTAACATCATGGGCGGACCCACATGGGGTCAAATGACCCCACAATTTTATTTTATTTTTTTTGAGTTTTTCTTAGTGTATTTTTTTTTTTTATTTATTTAACCTAACACTAAATGATCCAACAAGAAAATTGTCTAAATACGTCCCTGACTGACATGATAAGAGAACATTAATTATAGTATTATCCATTGGGTTAATTTTGTAACGCTAATTATGGGTTAATTATGACAATGGTCATTCAAAAATTTGAGTAATTAAGTCAATGATCACTGAGTTATTTTATTTTATAGTAATAGTAATTCAAGTTTCCAACGCTGGTTCTAATTCTCAATCAACTAAATACATTAATCTATGTGGCACCATTTAGGTGTCAACTTGTCACCAATCAACATTATTTATTATGCCAAGTCAGCAAAATTTATGAGTTAAGAATTCAGAATTGAGCATCTTCGGATAAGAAAACTTTTAATACAACTTTAGCTTTTGCAAGATTTTTAGGCTTCACTCATATGGTAAACCCACACGTTTTGAACAACGAATGTTGCTAATTTGGAGTAATAAATAAGAATAGTGATGTTTTGGTGCCACGTTGACAATTAATACTGCCACATAGGATTTAAATTTTATATTTCAAGACCATTAGAGATTATTATCAATGTATGTGGAAATTGACGTGCTTTGAACGATAAGGCCAAATAAATATGAATAATGATATTACTATATGGATATGATAACAACTTTATTAACCTTATCATTTAACGTCACGTTATGTGATAATCATCTTTATTTGAGACAAATAATATTACTCTATTTTAAACCGAGTAATAATTAGTGTAACTTTCAGAAATTTGAGTGATGATTAGTAAAAAATAATTTCAAGGTCCATTAGCATAATTTTAGACCATAAAGCATGTTTGGTATGAATTAAAATCAGATTTTAATTTAAATCAAAGTCAAATAATCAATATTAACCACATCTTTTATGGGTCTCATAGCTTTGAAACTACGTATTTCAAAAACTTCTATCACAATTTACTAAAAATCTAGTTTTAATCTCCACCAAACACCACCTAAAAATTCAGTTTACTATTATATCTTGTAACTACAATTAAATTAGGGATGTAGCGTAGCTAGTCGCCAAAAATAGAATGGACACATCAACAAATTATGTATCAAACGAACATCAAAAGATTCAAAATTTCAACATTTTCCAGGTGAAAAATTATATCAATCAAACACAATTAATTACAATTCTCAGTAAAACAATTTTTAAACAATTCAATTCCTTAGAATTTATTTTTTTTCCACCGATTTTTCATATTTGCAATCAAACGGACTCTAAAAGTAAAATTACATAAAGTATGTTTTTGTGCTGAAATTTCAAATAAAAAGTTAGAAACTTGATAATAACTTTTACATTGAGTCCATGTTTGATTCCAATTTTTGAAAATAAGTTTTATGAAATAAATTTTTTTTAAAAAGAAAAATGTATAATTTAAAATTGAACTTGAAAAAAATGTACTTTAAATATTGAATTTAAACATGAGACTGGTCAAACAATTTAAAATATCTAATTCATTACGAGCATTCATTTTGCAGGTTGTTCGTGTGCATGGAATGTTCATTTTTCAAAGCAAAATTTCTACGGCAGCATTGGACTTTTTAAAGATTGATAGATGCTTCTATTTTGGTTTTTCTACAAAAGTCTAAGCAATATTTTTCATTGTTTGAATTATTAATGTGAATATTTGGTTAATTAGTTGGGTTCAGGGCAAAATAAGTGGGGTTTTCTATCAAAAAAAAAAGTGGGGTGGGGGCAGGCCTGACCCCCTCCTTCCCTGCACCCTTGTTGAGTTATAAGATGAAAATTACACTTCTTGAAACGAATTTTTTTCACACGTGTGGGAGTAATGTGATGAATTTACTTGTTACCAATATCACTTCATAAATAAATAAATATGTGGCTATTTAAGAACTTCCTTTTCAGAACATGAATTCAAGATACGATCGATGAGATTATTCATGAAAAATAATGTTCGGAATCAAGTCTCATACATAAAAAGGGACGCCCTATTTCACTTCTGCTTAATCTAATTTTATTTATTTTTGTGTAATGGGAACACTAGTCTTTTTACTTCAAGAAATTTCTTACTTTGAATATAAATTAAAGTATAAACTGACAAGATATCAACTTCAAATCTCTAATATAAACGCAATTAGAATTAAAAGAGTTTAATTTCTATAGTAAAAAGTCTACTTTTGTTGACTCGTTAAAACATGATTATACACAATTATAAAATTTTGTAATCTATTCATCGCTATCTTTGTTGTAATCTATGGAGCACGATAGGGTAATTTCAAAACTTCTATTCAAAATGTCAAGCACCTCGTCAATATCTTCACGTTCATGTCCAAACGCATTTCAGCATAATGAACATACGTCTCGTGCAAATGAAACAAAGTTATAGACGTTTGCTCCACCCTAAATGAACACGAGAATTATTTTTGTGATGTGCCAAAATAATATCAAACCCATTTTGCTTATGATTTCCTCAATACAATCTATAAATGGATTACTAACTATTGATTAACTATTTTCCTTATTTATTAAGTTCCGTTTGGTACAGGGGCGGAGCCATGAATTTTTGTCAGGGTGGGCACAATTTATCGATATTGAACGTCGAATTTTTGTCATGAATGTCAATATTACGAAAAAATTGCATAAAAAACTTAATCAAGCTTGACGAATAAGCGAAAAAAATTGACTAAATATTCTTATAATCAATGGTTTTTCCCTTATTAGTATGTTCACAGCAAATTAACCACTTACAAAAAGAAACTTACTGATGTTCTTGTGGATGCTTCTGAGCTTGGAGGTTGTGCTATTGTTAAAGACCTAGTGTAGTGATGTTTCTAGTGTTTTTGGATTGGGCTGTGTAGGTGAAGTTGGACCGTTTAGCATTAGCATATTAGTAATAAAAAATTTAAAAAAAACCAAAAAAAAATGAGCCCAAAAGCCCAGGATGGGCCTGTGTCCACCCTGGGCATATATGACTCCGCCCATGGTTTGGTAGAAATAAAAATTCTGAATTTAATATAAGACAATGTCAACAATTAGTTTTAACAACATATTTTCTAGGATTCATAATTTTTAATTATACATTTCATCCACATTTTATCAAAATATACTAAAAAACTGATTTGAATTCCCACCAAATATGGAAACCTTCATTTCATTGTACCATTTGAACGTGTTGACTTACTAGAAACAAACAAAACATCAATGTGCCGAAATTTAGTGCTAACATCAACAGAAGAACTACTTTTTTTTTTTTTAATATTAGGTGGAGATGAATTATTTTGGTTTCACATCATGTGTTACGAAAGAATACGTGTCACATATGTACACGTTGACCATTGCAAGCATAATTAAAACGAACGGCCAACAATTTTGAAATAGACAAATTGCATTAATTATTCGTTCACATTATGCTTGATAAAAAGTTAACACCAATTGTGGGTTAATTATGACCATTGTCACATAAAAATTTGAGTAATTACGTTGATGATCATTGAGTTATTTTCTTACAATAATAGTCATTCGAGTTTTTAATGCTTACACTTAGGGGTGGGCGTGGGTTGGGTTGGGTCGGTTTTTGCCCCAACCCAAACCCAACCCAACATTGTCGGTTTGTTAGAAATTCAACCCAACCCAACCCATGTAAATGTTGAAACCCAACCCAACCAATCCAATTATGTGTCGGTCGGGTTGGGTTGGGTTGGTCGGTTTGAGAAAAATTTATTACACAAAAATTAAAATCATCCAATTTTTTGATGTAAAATAACATTAATATAACCGTTAGCCATCCAATGTTAATAAATTTGAAAAATAAAATAGTACAATCCAATGATATGTTCATTCGTAACTTTTACAAAAAAAATACTATCTCATTTTCAAAAAAATTTATTCACAAAGACGAGTTTGACTATTTATTCACGAGACGGGTTTGCTCAATATTGCACCCACAATTTGACGGCAATTATCTTTGAAAATATATTCACAAAGATGTGTTCTTTTGTGTTAATATTTTTTAAATCCGCTAACATTTTTTTCTATTCGAGTTTTTTTGTGCATATAATTATATAGCCGTGTCGATTTTGGTATCTTAAGGATTGATTTTTTTTATTTTTTATTTTTTATTTTTTTTTTAGGTCGGGTTGGGTTGGGTTGGGTTGGGTCGGGTTTGGGTTGCTAACCCGCAACCCGACCCAACCCGAACCGACCACCCAACCCACAACCCGCAACCCGCCCAAAAATTCCAAAAAACCGACCCAACCCGGTCGGTTTGGGTCGGGTTGGTCGATTTTCTCGGGTTGGTTTGGGTTTTGCCCACCCCTACTTACACTAATTGTCAATCAAATAAATCCATTAACCTATGTGGCACCATTAAAGTGTCATGGTCAGATGAGAAAATTTAAAACAACTTTAATCTTTGCCTGATTTTTTGGCTTCACTCATATGGTAAATCAACACTTTTTCAGCAACAATTTTTTCTAATTTAGCGTAATATATAACGATGTTTAGTGTCACGTCGATAGTTATTAACGTCAAAGGATTTAATTTTAATATTCCAAGAATAATTCTACGATCTGATATGATCACCAGTCTACAGGGGCGGACCCAGCTTAAGCCCAGTGCAGGCAGATGCTTGCACTGGGCTTTGGGTTGCCCAAAATTTTTAGAGACCCAATCCTTTAAAAAAAAAAAGTAGCCCATTAAATTGGCCCAAAATGTATGATAAAAAGTAAAAAAAAACCCCCCAAATTGAAACCCAGGCCATAACCAATTAATTGAATTAACTATGCCCGCGTCCGCCGCATCAACAGAAAAGAGTCTAACCCCGTGACTCCGTGAGACGCTGCTGCCGCACACCCCTGCAGCCACGCCGCACGCTCCTGTAGGTGAGCTTTCTATAATTTCTATTGGTATTCATCTGCTACAAGTCTTGACTGTTGTTTCTGTTGCCTGTTGGTAGGCTGTTCACTGTTGGTCTGTAGTGTGTTGGATGTTTTATGTTTGATTGTTTGGGGAAAATTTTGAAACCAAGTCACTGTTGGATGGCCGGCGGTGGTTGATGGCTAATGGCTGGGATTGGGATTGGGAGGAAATAGGGATAATTTTGAAACATATTCTACCACTTATTGTTTATTGAAACCTGAAGTAGGGTGATTCTTCCCTTCTGCTCCCTGTTTCAATTTCGTTTGTTATAACCCTTTTATTCGACCCCTTTGAGAATAAGCTATAATTGCTTCTTCCCTTTTATTTGTCTTCAAAAAAATGGGTGTTGCATTTTGAGGCTCATTATACCTAATTTTCCTCCATTCTCAAGTGATTCCTTACATTTATGTGTTCTCGTTGTCTGACTAGCAAGTGCTTTGAGACTTCTCCCAAATCTATGGTATTTCTTTTTTAAGAAGCATAGCTGGAACCTCAAGAGTTCTTCAAGTTCTGCCTCATGTGAGTGAGAGTGCCCAAAAAAAAAATTACAAAAAACATATATTAAAAAACAACATTGATCTTCCCCATTTCTTTGGTTATAGAGACAGAAAGTAAAAGATTTGTTTTAGAGAAATTGAGACTTGATAGTGATGAAAGGAAGTTTGGACTCTAGACTTTGGAGTAGGAAAAAAAGAGAGATTAGAGGAATTATTTAAGGGGACTAAAGACGGTTTAGTGAAAAACAATGGGTCCATTTCAGCCACTGGAATGAGTCAAATAGATTTGAGATAACCAGGCTTCCATAATGCTACTTACATAAGAATTACTCTTTTTTGTTTATACCAGATCAGTTTCCTTATTTTATTGTCTCCTTTATTGTCTTGTTTCTTTATTACAGTCAGTCATAGAAAGATTTTATAAAAGAAAAGGTCATGAGGTTGCGAAAAATGTAAATGAGGCGACGTTAAATGGAGACGATTTTGATGTTGTACAACTTCCCACCGATCCTGGATTAAGGATTCCAATCTTGAATTACAACTCTAACATTACAAATCAAGTCCGAATATGCAAAAGAGTCATTGTCAGCCGTTTAACCATGAATTTAAGAAAATACAATTTTGAGAAAAAAATCTAGACGATATATTTTTAAAGATTGATAATGAGACGATTGTACAAATATATTAAAGTATGAAAATTCGTAAAGAACAATTGTAAGGTATTTCATTTTAGTATAATGTGTGTGTGTGTGTGTGTGTGTGTGTGTGTGTTTAGGAGAAAAATGAACACGAAATAACAGTTTGACACAAGCGTTAACATTGAAATGTCGTGTGTAAATATGGTTTGTTATTGAAAATTTGTTTATGAGCATTTCCTCTATTTAATTTTTGATTGTGAACTTCTTGATATGTGGTTGCCAGAGAAATAAAAAATTGAGAGCATTTGACAAACTTACACCATCTATGTCAAGTAAATTTGTCTCGGGAAAACACAAGTAATTCAAGAGGAGTGTGTTAGTTTTACATTAGATGAGCAATTGCACTTTAGGAAGTCTTTGAGTGTCCAATGAGATTATATGATTTATTAGCTGATCTTGTTTTACCAAACCATCATATTGGTGGAATATTTGTTATTAAGAAAATAATATAAAAATATCGACTTTGGAGGGGAGCTTTTGACATAACCTCCCGCTAACAAAATATAGTCAAGAAGATTAGAAGCTAATGAGTGTAAAAATAAAAAATAAGGGTTCAAGAGTCCTTTTTCATGCTTTGTATCACCATTCACCTTATAATAAATTTTGCAATCTCTTCATCACTACGTTTGTTGTAATCTACGGAGCACAATAGGGTAATTCCAAAACTGCTATTCAAAATGTCAGACACCTCGTCAATATCTTCATGTGCATGTCCAAAAGCATTTCAGCAGAATGAACGTTTGTCTCATACAGATGAAACAAAGTTGGTTACGTATGTCCTCAACACGAGAATTATTTTTGTGATGTGCCAAAATAATATCAAACCAATTTTGCTTATGGTTTCCTCAATACGATCTATAAATGGATTACTAACTATTGATTAACTGTTTTCCTAATTTATTAAGTTCCATTTGGTAGAAATAAAAATTCTGAATTTAATTAATTTTAACAACATATTTTATGGGATCCATAATTTTTAATTATACGTTTCATCCACATTTTATCAAAATATACTAAAAAAATTGATTTGAGTTCCCACCAAATATGGACTAAAATAGAAACGTCCATTTCATTGTACCATTTGAACATTTTGACTTACAACAACACAAGAACTACTTTTTTTATATTAGGTGCAAGCATAATTAAAACGAACGGCCAACAAATTTGAAATAGACAAATTGCATTAATTATTCGTTCACATTATGCTTGATGTGGGTTAATTATGACCATGGTCACATAAAATTTTGAGTAATGATCATTGAGTTATTTTCTTATAGTAATGGTCATTTGAGTTTTTAGTGCTTACACTAATTGTCAACCATTAAGGTGTCAACCTGTCGCCAATCGACATTATTTATTATGCTAAGTCAAAAAAATTTATAAGAGTTGGAAAATTGAGAATCAAACATGGTCAGATGAGAAAATTTAAAACAACTTTAATGTCTGCCTGATTTTTTTGGCTTCACTCATATGGTAAACCGACACTTTTTCAGCAACGATTTTTTCCAATTTAGCGTAATATATAATGATGCTTAGTGTCACGTCGACAACAGTTATTAACGTCAAAGGATTAACTTTAATATTCCAAGAATAATTCTATGCTTCGAAATGATATGACCAAATAAATATATGGATCATTTAATCCCATATATATTATAGGAGAAAAAGGAACACGAAATAACAGTTTGACACAAGCGTGTCGTGTGTAAATTTGGTTTGTTATTGAAATTTTGTTTATGAGCATTTCCTCTATTTAGTTTTGATTGTGAACTGCTTGATCCGTGGTTGCCAAAGAAATAGAAAATTGAGAGCATTTGACAAACTTACACCATATATCCTAAATATAGACGTTTTCAACCGACCTAAATGGACTAGGGTTGGACAAAACTTTCGAACCAAACCAACCAAATCGGACCCGAACCGAAGAATAGAATATCCCTATTTTTTTAATCTTAAATAAGTCAAATTATTTTATTTTTTTTCTTAATAAATTTGTTAACTAATTAATTTAGCTCAAACCTAAAATATGATTTTCTTATTTCTAATTTTCAACCCAAGTTCAATTAATTAAATCGACCTAAATTTTACTCAAATCTCTTATTCTACCGTGGTGTCATTTCTGTTTGGGGAAATCGAATTGGAAGTCTATCTTTATTATTGTGAGCTCCCTATCTTCCTATTCTTGTGATTTTAGCTGTTAAATCTATGAGAACTCAACACAAAGAAACGTAAAAGATATCACGAGATTTGACTACCTTATTTTGTAAGAACTAAAATTAAACATGTCATTAGTTGAATTAATGTAGTGTTGTTGTAAATATACAAAAAAAAATTAATTATTATATGGAACTCTATAATCGAATGGAACCGAGCCGAGCCGAACCTGAACACTTCCATAATTAAATTTGAACCCAATAATTTCACTTGCTAAATACCCAAAAATTTGGATTCGGTTCGATTATCTTTATAACCGAACCGAATTGGACCATTTTCAGCCCTAAAATGAACACAAGGATTATTCTTGCGATGTGCTAAAGTAATATCAAACCCATTTTGCTTATGGTTTCAGATTACTAACTATTAATTAATAAAACTTCAGATTTTAATACAAGTCAAGGTCAATAATTAATTTTAACTACATATTTTCTAGGATCCACAACTTTTTAACTATACATTTCATTCACTTTTTTTTATCAAAAATTTGCTGAGAAATTGACTTAAATTCCCGCCAAACATGGACCAGAAACCTCCATTTCTTTGTAGCATTTGAAGATATTGACTAGAAACAAACAAAAACATCAATGTGCGGAAATTTAGTGCTAACATCAACACAGGAAGTACCTTTTTATATAACGTGGAGAAGAATTATTTTGGTTTCACATCATATGTAACATATGGTTTGGAGAAAGAATACCTAATTAAAATATATGTACACGTGGAGCAATGCAAACCTAATTAAAACGAACTTCCAACAATTTTGAAACGAACCCTGCTACAAACACAATGATTAGAGGGCTGTAAAATTTACAGCCCTCTCTAATTAGTGTGGACCCCACTAATTAATTAAATTTTACATCTCTCTAATTACTGTACAAGTAGCATTTTTTATTTTGAAACACAGCTAACACCACTTACGTATATTATGACCATGGTCACATAAAAAAATAGAATAATTACGTCGATGATCATTGAGCTATTTTCTTACCGTAATAGTCATTCAAGTTTCAAATGCTTACACTAATTGTCGATCAAATAAAATACATTAACCTATGTGGCACCATTAAGGTGTCAACCTGTCACCAATTGACATTATTTATCATGCCAAGTCAAAAAAATATAAGAGTTAAAAATTGAGAATGAAGCATGTTCAGGTGATAGAAACTTAAAACAACTTAAAATCCATACTTTTTTAACAATGATTTTTGCTAATTTGGCGTAATAAATAACGATGTTTAGTGTCACATTGATAGTTAATAGCGTCAAATGACTTAACTTTAACATTTCAAGAATAATGCTACGATTAGAGATGATCACCCGCCTATGTGATATGTAATGTACTTTGAAATGATAAGATCAAATAAATATATGGATATGAGATCACTTTATTGGTCTTATCATTTAATATATCCCTATGTGATCTTTATGTTAAATAAACAACTTTACTTTATTTTTAACCAAGTGATAATTAGTATAACTTTTAGAAATTTGAGTAAGTATTATTGTAAAAAAAGTAATGTTATTCATAATTAGCGACTGCAGTTGTTATCTTATGTAGCAGTTTGTTATTTGATACGACAGAATTATAAGAAACTAATGTCCCAAATAACAAGTTGTTACATATAATGACTACTCCAGTCGATGACTTGAATAACATTATTACATTTCATGGAACTTATAACTTTTCAATCGCACATTCCATCGATTTTTTTTTTTTTTTTATCAAAATTTACTAAAAACTGATTTTTATTTAGACCAAAACTGGGGCAAATATTTAGTTTATTGTTATATCTACAATAATTAAAATATTTATTAACTACAATTTCATTATCGTAATTCGTAGCTAGTCGCTAATCAGAGAACGGACCCACCAACAAATTGTGTATGACAGTTTATGCCTCCGTTTGTTTCCCATAATTTTCTATTAAAAATGAGAAATATGATCGTTATACATCACATCAAGCCTTCAAATTTGAATTTCTATTTCTTGTGTGGGACCCAACAACGGCTATATTTTTCATTCTCATTCTACAATAATGTGAATCAAACGGAGGCTACATATGAAAAGGCATTATGTAATTGCCTGATTGCCAATATTTTTTTTTTTTTTTTTTTATCTCAGATGCGTTAAAATGAACATAGTACTGTGAAAAAAGTATGCTTTTGTACTGAAAATTCAAATTAAAAGTAACCTTTAAAAAATTTTACAAATGAGATAATACTCCTGTTTGGTGGGGATTAAAATTATGTTTTTTAATAAATTTTGATAAAAATTAATAAAATATGTTGTTGAAAAGTTGTGAATCTTATAAAATATATATTTAAAATAAATTATTTACTTTGACTTAAATTAAAATATAGCTTTTAATCTTTACCAAAAAGAGCAATTACACTGCCTCTGCTTTGAGACCTATTTTTTGAAAATATATTTTGTAAAATATGAGTTTTTTTTTTTTTTTGAGAATTTATAGTTAAAAAATATTAAAAAATAAATAAATTTATTTTATTAAAAGAATATATATTTAAAAATGAGTTTAGCGAAATAATAATAATAATAATAATAATAATAATAATAATAATAATAATAAGTTTTAAAAAATAAGACTCAAACTTGTCTTTTGCTATTTGCTTACAAATATGGGAAATGTCATTTGTACACTTGAAAGTGTACATTATGTTTGACACTTGTTTTGTTTTAAAAAAAAAAAATTGTTGACGAAATATTCAAACTTGGTGTACCACAATTGAACAAATATTCATTTTGTAGGTTGTTCATATGTGCATGGAATGTATATTTTCCAAATAAAAATTTCTACATCAGCTTGACATAAAGTCAGTAACGTGCAGTTTGGGACTTTTTCAAGATTGGTAGATGCTTCTATTTCGTTTTTCTACAAGCTACATCAATTTGCTTGCTAAGATCGAAAAAGTAAAAACGAAAATAAACATAATTTTTCAGATCAAGAATTCAAGATACGAGCTTGATTAATCATGAAAATAAAGTCCGGGATCAAGTCCCCTATCAAAGTAGAGAACATAATTTTTCTTTATTTTATTTAATTTCTTTCTTATTCTTCCTTCCTTCCTTTTCTTTTCTTTGTTTTCTTTTGTTTGGTAAATTAAATGTTTAAACGCGATAGATTGGAGAAGACGTAACCTTTTAGTCTTTTCATTTCAAGAAATGTTCTACTTTGAATATAAATTAGGATTGAACTAATTGCTCAGGGTCAATGACAATGACTATTTTCAAGTGCTGAAATGACAACTTTTGATTGACAGTTTTTTCTTTAATTTTTTAACTGTCAATGAAATTTTGTCAATTGTATTTCTGTATAAAATTCTGTCATTGACCATGTTCCTGTAGCATATCTGTATAAATTAATGTACAAACTATCAAGATATCAACTTCAAATCTGTAATAAAAACTCAATTAGAATTGAAAGAGTTCTACTAGTAAAAATTCTCAACTTTTTGGCTCGTTAAAACACGATTATACACAAGTTAAAGTGAACAATTAATCTTAACCACACTTTCCTAGATCCCACAACTTTTCAACGAAACATTTTATCAACTTCTATTAAATCTATTAAAATTTTGATTTTAATCCCCACTAAACAAGATGGACTTTTATCAATTTTCTACCTCATTAGGAGATCATTTTAAATTTTAAAAATTACTACTAACTACAAACTAATTTTTATGGCACGACGGTCGAATTAGACCACTTGTACACACGACCTAGGCAAATACTCCAACGTTTTCTAAATTTATATCACAAACGAGATTTAAGTCGTAAAGTATGTTCTCGTAAATGAATCATCCATGATACAACTAATGAATATATATGAAGAAAACATTTTTTTTTTTTTGAATAATTATTTTATATGTGAAGTCACGATTTCACATCTTATTAATTGAGACATACAGACAAATACAATATTGCTTTACCAATTTAAAATAAAATGCCACCAAATCTGAAGATGAATTTTGAAAGCCGATGTTGTACCTACCACACAATCCATAGATGGATTTTGCTATTGGTACGCTGGAGTAAACACTCCGATGTATAGTCCCTTCACAATAGGGGGTGCATGCCCAATAAAAAAATCATAGGCCCCCTATTTTGAGGTGTTGTATACCGAGGTATCAACCCATGTGTATACATAGCAAAACCCATTCAGAGATACTTTCACTTAATTTTTTTGAAATCGTACATTTTATAATTGCGAATACTGTTATCGATTTTTATATCTCGCAAGTGTACGGATCGTAATAAGTAATATAGTGGACCAATGAGTCCAGATATCGTTCTCACGAGGACTACTGTCTAACAATTGGTTAAATTATTCATATCTTTAATTTGATAAAAAAAAATTGTGATTGGTGTCTAAATTACTCTAACTAAACTAAAATTAATTTTAGCGTGCACAATTTATCGAAGTTAGGTTTCAAAAGTAGGAATGTGGATGCTCGGACTTACAATTTTACCCATGGATCCCCTTTAACTCATCAATCAAGATTCATTATTATTGTAGTTTTTAGTCGAATTCTTCTAAAGTATTCAATTTACCCCTTTCGAGTTCTCATTGAGTCAATTTAACTAATTCAATTACATATCTCTTTGTGAATCAACATTAGTTAACCAAAGTATTTGTTCTAAGAATTCATCTAATAACCTTAATAATTAGTATAGGTATCTCTACTCGTTACACTAAATTATCGAATTTTTCTTTGTAGTCTAAATCTAAAATTTATCTTTCGATTCGTAATAGATTCACAAAATCATTGAATAATTGGCTAAAGAATTCAAAGCATTAAATTCATGAATAAAATCAACACATGTGCATTTAAAAAACTAGAATCTTGAATAAAAATAAAAAAATAAAGGGTCACACATAGATTATATTGTTCTCCTTAACTATGAATTTAGGTACTCATAATAATGTAAAAAAAACAAAAAGTATAGAGCTCATAACAGGATTTTGAAATCTTGATCATGGAAAGAATTTGATCTTGTATCAAGAATCTTCTTCAACCTCAAAACTCTTAAAACCCTAACTTTTGCTCTTTGATTTAGATGATTATGTGTTTTTCTATTCCTCGGATTATGTGGAACTCCTTCAAAAGTGTCAAAAACTTGTATATATACTCCTCTTTACATTTTTGTCAAATATAGGGTTTTTTGGGCTTCAAAACTGGTAAACAACTTGCCCTAGATGTACCTAGGCGATGCCTCGGCGCCATGGGAGTGGCGTTGTGGCGCTGCAAAGATAGAATGGCGGCACCTTTTGGGGAAATTCTAGCACTGCACCTCTTTTAATAATGTTATCATAACTTTCTATTCGGATATTCGATTTAGGTGATTCAAATTGGGTTGTAAAGATAACTCAAAGTGCTACAACTTTACCAAAAATAGCTATTTTCCAATTCGAATGTTTACTAGGCCAAACAAGGGTCTCAATCTCCGGCTTAGAACTTGAAACATCCTTGTGCGATTGAAAATTGATTTGTGAAAATATTTCGATCATATTTCACTCCTTTTGACTTCTAATTGCATCAATTTACCCCTAGCATTCTTGAATTTGCATCGTGAGCTTCAGTCCAACTTTCAAGTATTTACGCTTTAGTCCCTAAACTATGGATAATGCCCATTTTTTCGTCAATTTTCACTTCTTTCAAATCTACTTCCTTTCATCATGTTTTACCTAATAAATAAAATGTACAATAAGTTAGGCTATAATTGTTTAAAAGAACTATTAAATTTCTATATTTTTAAGTCCAAATAAGTGTATAAAATACACTTATCAAATACCTCCAAACTTAAACATTTGTTGTCCTCAAACAAAACCATAACCTAACTTAACAAACAAACAAATATGCAGAAGTCTTTCGTTAGATAACATGTCATTTTGTCTTAAGATTGAAATCATTGTATTAAATCTATAAACAACTTCAAGGTCGCATTACCAAAATCAATATCTACTTTTTCGATGCAAAACTAATGTGTGTGTGTGAAGAATTAAGTAAAACACTATAAATTCATTAATTGTTTCAATTCTCGACCCTCGATGGTCAAATTTTTACTTTCATCACTCGTAAAATTCACACACTCCCACACTTATTCATTTTTACTCTTTATCAGTGTGTGATCTAAGACTGAATCTTTATACCAACTCCTCACCCTCTTTAGTTTAGATGAATCTCACTAATTGCAAGTCGACACTTCAACAAATAAGGATTCTCCAATTTTTGATTACTTCAACCTCCAAGATTCAACTAGGCTAATAATCCTTATCAAGTATCTAACTTTCTCAAATGAGTGTTTGGAACTTAATTAAGGCATGTAGTATGTAAATACATTATTTTTTTATTTTTTTTTAGCTTATGTGCCGAATTCTCTCCATTAAACTTTATAAATGATCCTTGTAGCGAGTTTTAAGCTGATGACTCTCAAATCAGATGAACATAGGACATCGATTTCTTAGATACCCTTACAAGCTTAATTACTTGATTCATGAAGGCTATGAACAGACGTTTCACAATGAGATAATTTCTTCTTTTTTCTCTCTTTTCCCCACTTTTTTGCCATGATTAGTTCAATACCCCTCATTAAACACTCATTCTCAAAAATCGACCCATGATTTAAGATTTTCACCTAATTTACATCATATTGGCATTAGATAATTTACACAAGAATTTAAACACATGAAATCCCCGTTCATATTTATATCTTCCTACAATAGTAAAATCACTCACAAACTAATTTAAATATGGTCAAAAGATATATATTGTATTAATTTTTTGGTTCAGTATCTAAGTTCTACTATTTCAACCTATTAAGCATATGAATCAACCCATTACTTTATAATACTAAACTTAATTAATGTGAGCAAATATCATCAGATTTTATATGGATAAGAATCAATTAATATGTGATGTATCCACAGTTCATAAATTAATACATAATTCCAAATATATTTGCCGACAAGGCTACCTAATCCATACAAGTACACAATAAACAAGAAAATCTTTTTTTTTTTAATTTTAAATTTTAAAATTTTTTTTATATATAACAAAAAAGTAGAAACACACAATGACATAAGAATAATAAAACTAAAAACTCAATATTTTTTCCACCCCCAAACTTAAAGTAGTCATTGTCTTCAACGTCTTAAAGTCTAGTATATCACATATAGAGAAGGGGAAGAAAGGAAGAAGGTACTCCCTAGATTTTCTGTTAGATAGTTGAGGTAGCTTGTTGGATCAGTTCATTCCTTTCTTTTCTGAGCTACCTCTTGCTTGATATCTATATACATTTGAAAAATGAAAGAAGACAAATATAAGAGTTGAGAAACATTTTAAAAGGAATAATGTGTCGTATATGATAAGCAAACTTTTTTTTACATCCCTGGAGCTTTGAAAAATGTGTTACATATCTTTCCTACTTTTTTTACTCAAATATATGATTTTCTTTTAATAGGCTTAATATCGATATGATGACCCTCTTATTGAAACAGAAATACGCATAAAACTAATGCACCTTAATAGACTATATGTAATGGAAATATAGAAAGCATAATAAATAAAAGGGGTAAGAAATGAATTGTCTTCCAATAAGCACTTAATTTAAAGGCTTTAGCTAGACTTTTGTACAAGTGCTTCATGGCACTTTGAATATGGCTTTGGAGGTTATGGTTAAGTTGCTTAATTGACTTTGTTCCATATTTTACACGTCCTCCAAAATAGTACTTTGCCCTTTTTAATATTGTATGACTCGCCTAAATTGCCCAATTCGAACTCAACTAAGAAGACTTCAATTTCCTTATTGACTTTAATCACAAAATCAATGAAGTTGGAATTCTGCATGCTAATCACATCTTCTTTGAATGCCACTAATTCATTTGGCTCATTCGTAATTAATTTATTCATTTCTACATGTTCTTCTTCTTTAATTGGTTCCTCAGTTTGAATAATGAAGAGATCATCCATTGGCATGTTATTTGACTCATGTGAAATTACTTGATCTTCAATCCATTTATATTTCTGTATGATGATGTCTCCTGTAACTATTTCACCATCATGATCTTGTTCATATGGATCATCAGATATAGCTTTCCTTACTTCCTTTGTAGTCGCCAATAACAAGCATTTTTTGTAAGATGCAATGCCCCCACAATATTCACAAGTTGGTTTAATCTCCTCATAAACAATAAATTTGATATTTAGCCCATTCGGAAAGTCCTCCTTATCAAATACAATATGTTGATTGTATACCCACTTTTTAAGTTCTTGTCTGAACACGAATTCTCCAAAAAGTATGTCACCTTCATTAAAGTCGGGATCAATCATTGTGAGTTTTTGACCTCTTGCTTCGTTTTATACCCTGCCAATGAGCAAAGAAAAACAAGTAGATCAATTGAAAAAAAAAAAGAAAAAAATCAAACAAAAGCAAGAATAAATAAAACCAATATTAACTAAAATAGTCCATGACAACGGCGCCAAAAACTTATTGTCGATTTTTATATTCCGCAAGTTTCAGATCATAACAAGTAATATATTTGACCAATGAGTCTGGATATCGTTTCGACAAGGACTACTATCTAACAATTGGTTAAATTATTCCTAACTTTAATTTGATCGAAAATAAATAAAAATTTTGTGATTGATGTCTAAATTACTCTAACTAAACTAAATTAATATAACGTACACAATTTATCGAAGTTGGGTTGCTAGGACTTACATTTTTACCTTTGGATCCCCTTTAATTTGCCAATCAGGATTCATTAATATTGTAGTGTTTGGTCAAATTCTTCTAAAGTATACAATTTACCCCTCTCGAGTTCTCATTGAGTCTATTTAACTAATTCAATTTCATATCTATATGTGAATCAACCTTAGATAAACGAAGTATTTGTTCTAAGAATTCATATAATGACCGCAATAATTAGTATAAGTTCTCTACACGTTATACTAAATTATCAAATTTTACTATATGGTCTAAATCTAAAACTCACTTCTCGATTCGTAATAGATTCACAAAAACATTGAATAATTGGCCAAAGAATTCAAAGCATTAAATCCATGAATAAAATTAATATGAATTTAAAGAACTAGAATCTTGAAGAAAATAAGTAAAGGGTCACACATAGATTCCATTGTTTGCCCTAGCTATGAATTTAGGTATTCATAATAATGATAGAAAAATAAAAAGTATAGAGTTTATAACCGAATCTTGAAATCTTGATCATGGAAAGAATTTTATCTTGCACCAAGAATCTTCTTATCCTCAAAAATATTCAAATCCCTAGCTTTTACTCTGTGATCTTGAGGATTGTGTATTATTCCCTTCCTAATTTGTGTAGAACTCCTTCAAAAGTGTCAAAAACTTGTATATATACTCCTCCCCCCGTTTTGTTGACTGTAAGATTTTATGGGCTTCAAAACGGGTAAAAAAACGCGTCCTAGATATACCCAGACGGCATATCGATGCCATGAAAGTGGCGCTACAGCACCGCGAAGACAGAATGGTGGTGCCTCGGCGCCATGCTGGTGGCGTCGCGGTGCTCGGTACTATACATCTTTTAGTATTTTTATCATAACATTCTCTCTCTATATCCAATTTAGACGATTCAAATTGTGTTGTAAAGAGAACTCAAATGGATACAACTTTACCAGAAATAGTTATTTTCCCATTCAAATGTTCACTAGGCCAAAAATGGGTCTCAATCTCCGGCTTAAAATCTGGAACATCCTTGTGCGGTTGAAAATTGATTTGTAAAAATATTTTGGTCATGTTTCACTCCTTTTGACTTCTAATTGCATCAACTTACTCGTAGCATTCTCGAATCTTCATCGTGAGCTTCGGCACTACTTTTGAGTATTTATACTTTAGCCCTTAAACTTTGGATATTGCCCATTTTTTCGTCAACTTTCACTTCTTTCTTTTAAATCCACTTCATTTCATCAAGCTTCACCTAATAAATGAAATATACAATAAAGTAACTTATAACTATTTGAAAGAACTATTAAATATCTATAGTTTTAAATCCAAATAATTTTACAAAATACACTTATTAGACACCAACACAATCTACTTATGTTTAATAATTAACACCATTTTTGTTTTTTTTGTTTTTGTTTTTTTTTTGTTTTTTGTTTTTTGTTTTTAGTCTATATCAGTAAAATCTTTTAATTGAACTAATAGTTATGTTTTTGCATTACAATAGTTTTGAATTAAAACTTTATATAAATGTGAAAACGTTTCCTTGAGGGGGACATCAAACCTTATTATTAGGTGGAAAAGCAAGGAAAATTAAAATTGGAAACAAAAACTCATGTGTGTGTATTTTCCATTTAGGTCCAGATTCAACTTTTTGGCTGATACCAAGATGATTTCTCTCTCTACGTATTATTATTATTATTATTATTATTATTATTATTATTATTATTATTATTATTATTAGGATAAAATAGAAAAAACTTCCTTGAAGTTTATGATGAGGGCAACTATATTACAACCGCAGAGTTTATTTACTAACATCACTATTAAAATTTATTTTCAATAAATACACTGATAAATGTGTTTATATACTTATTTAGGGCATAAAATATGGACAATTGTTGGTAAACATATCAAAATATGGCTTAACTCTATATAAATTTTGTTTTGTAGGATAACATTGATGAACATGGTAGAATTTAGGAGAAACAATTGAACTAAATGACAAATGGAAGAAAACCAAAGTGCAAATAGGAGAAAGATGGCCCGAAAGAAGAAACGAAGATTTGAAATAGTCAAAAACCAATTGAGTGAAGGAATGAAGTGTTGGAAGAAGAAAAAGCGAGAAAAGAGATCGCGAAACGAGAAAATGGATTTCGGGGACCAAAACGCAAAGAATGGAAGTCTGCTTGAACTATGATATAGCATTGTTCTTTTAGTCATGCGGTCACATGGTGTGATGCAGGGCCTTCCGGAGCTGAAATTGGTTGAACTATGCTATAGCATTAAAATGTACTATGCAATAGCTTATTGTATTTTCGGAGGAAAAATTATGGTTTCCTTATATAATTCCAACTTTTATGGAAACAGATCTTAGAATGTCTTTTAAAGACATAGGGCTGCTCAAAACTGGTTACCATGCATTACAATACATTTTAAGAGATTTGGGGAGTATAGAAGGAAGCAAGAAACACGAAAATTGATTCTATGACTTGAAGATTCAATTCAAACTTTATTTGGGTGATGTCGATTTTTCAATATATATTTTTTTGTTTTCTTCCTCGTAACTTGTTAGGCTAGTTTTCTTTGTATTAGGAGAACAATGAACTGTATAATATGAATTTTTAATCTTTAGTTTTACGTACTTGACATTGAAAACACGTTTTTAGATATTGAATGATTTATACGATTTTCTTTTCTCCACAATTATTGTGCACGGTAATTGTGTGAATATGGTGCCCTTCTTATGCGTTCGAAAGAAACATGATAAAAAATGTCATATGGTATAAGAGATAGAGATATAGGGTAATGCTCTACGTAAATTTTTGAGTGTTCATAAAAATTCATGTACTCTTGTATGTTCGCATCCGTTATAAAAATATAGTTGTGTCATATATGAGAGTGTGTTAACATTAATGGAGAGAGATTTTTAAATAAAATAGGAATATTTATTCATCAAAATTCAATCATGTTGTCAAGTGTAAAACTAAGGTTAAAAAGGATTATTGCGTAGGAGTTTGGATCCTAGTGCATTTATCATTTATTAAACACATCAATTTGCATTTAGCATAAATTGCATTTGGTTTAGTTAATTTATTTATACTTGCATAAATAGATTATTTTAGTCATAATTTTTCACAAACAAAAACACCATATAATTTTTGTTTCAATTAAGGTTTCGATAATTAAAATTGAACTAAATCAATCTCTGTAGGACGATACTTGGATTTAAGATTTACTTTATTACTTGTTAACGAACCGTACACCTGTGGTGATTTTAAATAGAAAGATATTCTCGTGAACATACAACACAACAAGATCACAATTATACTCATAATCCAATAAAAATGAAAAAAAAAAAAAAATATTGTGATGATTAATCATCCCATTATTACTCCTCATTTTTCTGATCCTTTCCATACATTTTGGATTCTTCTTGTCTTATCATCCCATTATTACTCCTCATTTTTCTTCCATACATCCTGGATTCTTCTCATCCTTACTCATTCTTTCTAATGTAGACTCCATGGACAAAAACAAGTCCTCAAAAATCTCTTTGCACGTTAATTAATATGGTACTTGCTAAAACAAGATAAAATGCCAATTCTTTCAAACGAGAGAAACTGAAAGTTCTGGTGTTCCTCCAGTTTTGTCCAAGACCCAAAAAGATTGTGGGACTCCTCTAAAGACTCTAATTGTGGTGCACTTAATAAAATTTGTAGTGGTAATATAATTATCACTATGATAATTACATAATGTTGTAAAACTATAATATAAATATAGATGATTATGTAGTCTTATCATCGTGCATATTAAGTTTTATATAGTTTAGAGAGTCTATTTCATTTCAATTATAACTTTCATTTTGAACCATTGATTATCAATAAAATACACATTTGAGTTTTGACTCATTTATTTGCCTTTTTTTTTTTCTAGTTTATAACGCGTGGATAGCTTGATACAAGACTTCTCACTTATTGAAATCAAGGAGAATAATTGTACTCTTTTACCTTCGATCAAATTTTGTTCCACTAAATTTTCTTGACAAGGTTTTAATGAGGCAACATTTTATTACTCCAAATTATTTGTACACTTTTTTCATTTGTTGGCATTTTTGTCCCATTTTCAATGAGATAGTTATTATTCAAATATTTTCAAAGGGAAAATCATGTAAAACTATAAGATAAATATTAATGATTATGTAGTCGTATCACCATATATAAATAAGTCTTATCTAGTTTAAAAATCTATTTCATTCCAATTGTAACTTTCACTTTGAACATTTTAAATACAGGTCTTGATTATCAATAAAATACACATTTTAGTTTTGACTCATTTATTTGCTCTCATTTTCTCTCTAGTTTATAACACATAGCTCATTGTACAACTAAAAATTGCAAAAACCGCCCATATTCAGCATAAAGTGGAAATTACATAATTCCAGGCTTTTGAAGATGACAGTGCAAAAGTCATCTTTGGAAGTTTTTTATTCAGACTTCAGGTATTGATTTAATTATGTTTAATAATTAAACGATGTGTAATAATTGATGAAATATCCACTCCCTTAATTATCGTGATTCAAATCTTCATTATTTTAACTTCCATAATAATTCAATTCATCTCTCTCTCTCTCTCTCTCTCTCTCTTCTCCACGACTCCACACAAATATCTCCAATTACTCTCTCTCTCTAAAACTCTTCCCCTACAACTCCAATCCGCTCGGTTGATTCCAATTCCGATAATTCCAAATTCATTCAGTTTCAAAATTATCGTCATTTTATCAGCGACATCCATTATATTCATCATATAATTTGTTCTGCATTTCGCCCATTATTTTGTGAATAAGAATTGAATTGAAGAAGGCGGAGAAGACTACAAAAGGGAAGGTAATAGCTATAATATGACAATTGAAATTATATTTGTAAATGAGCAGTCCGCCAATGAGGTATTTTCAATTTTTTTTCATTTTTTATTTTTAACTGTAAACTTTTATTTGGTTAAAAATTGGTATCCAAGGAAATTTTTAGGGATTTCTATTAAAAGTGTTGTTCTAATTTATAGAATGAATGGTGGCCTATAATAAGGCGCATGTGACTTGTGAATCCAAATGTGACCAATATATTATGAATTTGTGACCTGATTGCATAGCATGTCATTGCATCTGTGACCTTATTGCATGATTGATATATTATTATATGTATGACTCCATTTACACATTTGTCTGAGACTTTATATGTGTATTGCCTGATTTAGTCTAATATTTCCATTTGAAACAAATGTTTTATGGATCTGTGAATGGATTGCATTCCATTCTCTATATATGTGACATTGAATGTATGATTATATATGATTATATGTATTTGTGACCTATTTTTCCTATTTGTTTGAGACTCTATTACTGTGACCTGACTTGGCATAATTCTTCAATATGTGACCCGATTGAAAACCATTATCTGTGAACTAATTTACCAAGTGAGGTCAACAATTCTTTGTATCTGTGACGTCGTTTATTTCCCTAATAGTTCTCAGATTTTGATTTTAATCTTTTTTTTTCATGTAAACGTGTGATGCAGTGTGACGTCGTTTATTTCCCTAATAGCACGAAGACGTATACTCATGGGAACATGCTTTGCGCACTTTTTGGAATGCCATGTAAATATCAGGAGATATTTAAGCCTACACAGGCAGGGAAGCATACAAAGGGAGAGGGGATTTTCAGTGTATGATGATTGACAATGTATTAAGATGATGATATGATTTTGTAAATGGTCTAAATATCGACCTCTTTTTTATTTTCATTTATAGTAGTTTGTGTGATGAAACTAGTTATAATTATTGAGATACTGTGGTTGTACATTGACACGTTGGAAAATTGTTTGATTTAACGTTTGATCAATTCTTGTGTTATTTTCATTTCAGCAGGTTTGGTCTTTTATATTTGGTCATAGGAATTTGAGATGTCTGATGGCTGTTGTATCCTATTTCATTAACCGTTTGTGAAGTATAAATGGCTTGTGTTAAATAACAGAATATGTATTTTCAAGTCACAGATTATAGTTTATTGCCCATGTATGTCTGTCTTTGGGTCACATATCAAACTAATTCCACGCGACACATGTCACAGGTAATAGAACATGTCACCGATCAATGTCAAAAGTCATAGGTACTTAATTAATCTGCTCATGTCGCAAGTAATTTAATAGTTCACCGACTGTTTTCAGATGGTCACATACACATACAAATGTTTCTGAAATAATTCCACAGTTCATTTGCAGAAGTCACAGACTATAATAAATAGTCACATATTTAGGTCATTATGTTTCATTTGCTAATTTTTTTAGATTACATGTTACATAGTATATTTGACCATGCAGCGGTCACATGTCACATATATCTGTATATTGGTCACAAATATTAATAAGATGGTCACAGTTGATACGATGCATAGTTAACCCTTCACATGACACATTATATTGTGTTGGTCACCTTTCATAATATCAAATCATAGATTCTACTTCAAAAGTCACATGATATTCATTTGAACCACTAATATTTCAAACTAATTCCACATGACACAGGTCACAGGTAATAGAACAAGTCACCGATCAATGTCACAGGTCACACAAAATATTTGACCATGCAGCGGTCACATAATTAATATGCCCAGGTCACATATAGTTATATATTGGTCATATATATTAATTTGATTGTCACAGTTGATATGATGCATAATTAACCATTTACACGACACATTCTACTGTGTTGGTCACCAATCATAATATCAAATCACGGATTCTATTTCAAAAGTAATATGGCATTTATTTGTACCACTGTTATATCAATGAATATTTCATTTACAGTAAAATGATATACCAATCGACACGTACAACCACTTTATGAAGTGTTAAATGCTATTAAAAAATGATATGTCTAGTGCCTAACTATATCATCATCTCAGTTGCTGTTCTTAGGTTTGTGTCCTTGTTTAATTTTGGCTTAATGGAACTAAATTACCGCATCTTCTCCGGTTGTGACCATGTCTTCCACAATGTCTACATTTGACAGTTAATTTCCCTTCACAGATCACTGTATATTAGTTTCAAATAAAAAAGCAGGTCACAGTTCACGGTATTTATTGAATAAGTAGTCACACATGTGTGCGTGACACCATAGGTCACACCTATTGCCAACAACATGTGAGAAGCAGATCACAATTCACGATATATATGGAATAGGTAATCATATATATTTGCTTGACACTGCAGATCACATTTATGTATCAAACTATCTACAGAGTGCAACCAAAGTTTATTGTATAATTAATACAACACTTTTTTAGACGTCAAATCACAATTACACAATTGAAAAAATAATGGTCACATATGATTTTAACGTTGGTTATTCCAATAAATGTTTCAAATAAAAGAGTGCGATATAATTATACAATTTTCTTGTATTAATCACATATACAGAGAGTGGTTAATAATTGGAATGATTACCTTTACGTCACGATTCTTACCTGGATTGTCTTCTCTTTTGCGATAATGTTTATTTCACCAAATCGATTCCCAAATTCGTGACGCGAAATATCAATGTGGGTGAAATCGTTCAATTTGTTATCAACATCAATGGACATTGTTACCTGTTCATCTTCTCCGATGGCTAAAATAGGGTTTTTACCGTGAAAATATGAATTCTAGCTTGATGTTTAATTTTGGGATATCAATTTGTAGTTGAAGAAATCCTGTTATAAAAGGAAACTAAGCTTGATTGTAGGAAACAAAAAAAAAAAAAAAAAAAAATATATATATATATATATATACATGAATTTTGAATTTTTAAACTTTCCACCTGACTCGTGAATTGGTGTAAATTATACACCTGAATTATGATTTTTTCCTCAGCATAAATTCCCCCATTCAGCCATTTTTCTCTTATGCTAAATATAAAATTATATTTGTTTTCTTATTTGTCCTTTTTCACATATAATTAATTACATTATATTTATCAAAATTTAGTTTTCTATTTTTCTATATAAACAAGATAGATCCAAAAAAAAAAACTTAACTAAAAAGAAGGGGGGGAAAACCAACTTAGATCTTTATTCAATGTCCTTTATTATATTTTGGCATTACAGTAAAGAAAATATAATTTATTCAATCATTATTACATAAGTTTGACAATGTCATTCTTTATTTTATATTTTAGCATTGAAATAAAGATTATAAGCATATTTGAGTCCTATTTATTTATTTATTTATTTATTTTTTCAAAATGTATTTTGGAACAATATTTTGATGAAAAGATTGTAGTTAAGAAACAAAGAAAAATTTTGAGGTTACGTATAATATTATTTTATTGAAAAATGTGTTGTTGAAAATAAGAGAGACGTGTATTTTAAAAATAATGAAAACCAAACAAGGACTATATATTCTATCATTATTTCATAAGTTCGACTATATTTAACTGAAAACAATATTCATATTTGAATAAAACATTTTAAGAAATGAGAAGAAGAAAAGTATAAACAAAAATAGTTAACTATTATGTTTCCAATTATATTATAAATACATAAAAAAAAAAAAACTTTTGACTCGAAGGGTATAGTACATGACATTTATTGGGCACGAGCATATCAATCGAATAAAAGTATTCATGCTCGTAGTAATGATGTGTGTGGACAACAATAAAGCTAGTTGTACATATATATTGACAACCATGTATTATCAAAATCCGAATGAGAGGTTACCAAATAAGATGTTGTCAACAAAGATTATACAAGTAACATGATTCGTGTGGATATATTCATGTGAAGGAGTCCATCTAAACAAAATAACAAGCAAGTTTCCTAAGCGAGATGTTTCATATCTTCTAATATATTTCATATAGTTGAGAAGGTCTGTCTATTATACAAAACTATTTAACCTTCTAATGTACATGTAATGTTCAAGAAGAAAATGCAAGTCAAACACAGGACCTAGCCTTCATTCACCTCAAAAACTAAACATCAACACAAACACAAACACAGCTAAATCTTCATCACAAGCAGTAAACAATAAAACTTCTGCTTTTGCCCCTCGTAGCACTTTGTCAAATTTGAAAGGAAAGGGGCAAATGGACAGGAAATTAGACTGCTAAATAGCAGATAATACATTATAGATCAAGGTTGATTCCTCCTCCATATTACACGTGAAGGATTAGCCTCTTATTTTGGGCGTCGGTAGGAATACAATATGTCATCGAGAGACTCTTTTATTTGATTCCCCACTTTGCGGGCATTCTTGGCCACCCCATTTGCAACCAGGTTGGCATTTCGCATAAACCTGTACGTGAACCAAAAAAAAAAAAAAATGAAAACAAACAAGGGAATCAGCTGAGTTTGATTTGAATCAGCCAAGCCATTCCATGTTTTCTGCAAGGTTCAATTAATTATAGTGTTTGAACAAAGCCATAGTTTATGCTCAAGTTCCACATACAGTAGATTCTGAAAAGCTTATATTTTTCGGTGCAGCCAAATATTTATTAATTCAAAAAGGCAAGTAGTTTTTAACAAATTTTTCGTCATTATTAACAAGAATTTTCCCTAAACAAAAGAAATAATGCTAAATCAACAGAAACCACCAAAACATGTAAAAATGACCATTCATTCATAATTTTTAATCATACATATACATTGCAACACACAACATCAAATAACAGAGCAATTTTTATTTTTTTTATTTTTTTTGATAGATAATCAAAAAAATTTATTAATAAAAGAAAAATACACAAGAAGTGTATAATCAACTTAAACAAGAAAGAAAAAACATGAAGTTAGGCAGCCCCTCTATAGGATTACTAGGCGCGACATTAAACCAACTATACAAAGTCAGGTAAAAGAATTCTCTAATTTGCTCTGTAGTCCGAGTTTGATCTTCAAAACATCGGTTGTTTCTTTCTCTCCACACATACCATGTGATACAGCCCGGGATAAAATTCCAAGCAAGCTTACAATCTTTATCACGAAACTTTCTCCTCCATGCCCATAACACATCCTCCATACGTCTAGGCAACACCCAATCTATATGCTGAGAAGCCAAAATATTATTCCACATCCAACGAACACCGTCACAGTGAATGAACAAGTGATCATAAGTCTCCCCATCCCTCCTACACATATGGCACCACTCGGTAACATAAAAGCCCTTTCGATGGAGGTTGTCCATCGTTAATGCATGTCCCCTCACAACCGTCCACAGTAGAAATGCCACTCGTGGAGGCAGCTTACATTGCCACACCATCTTCCAGGGGAGTGAAACCTTCACAGGTCCCAACAAAGATTTAAAATAAGAACGTACTGAGAAAGCACCATTCCGAGCCAAACTCCATCTGCTACAATCATCCTCTCCAACCTAAATATTCACCTCATACAAATAGGTTAAGAACAATGCATAATCATCCAATTCTCAATCCTGCAAACCTCTCTGAAAAATAACATTCCAACTGTAACTTCCATTATGGATGTCTAAAACGTCCTTCACCATAGCAGAGGACTCCATAGAAATGCGATACAGGGAGGGAAATCTCACCTTTAGCGGTATATCTCCACACCAACAGTCATCCCAAAATCTGATATAATTTCCATTCCCCACCTCAAAAGTCAATCTGTCCCGAAGGTCGCTCCAACCACGTCGAATATACCTCCACAAACTCACCCGGTAGGACCCACGACCCTCACCTGAACACCATCCCCCCCTTCAACACTCCATACTTCGCCCCAATGAGTTCTCTCCAAAAGCTCTCCCTTTCCACTCCAAACCGCCACAGCCATTTGCCCAAAAGTGCCTTGTTAAACAAGGTAAGTCTCCTCAATCCGAGGCCCCCCGTCCTCATAGGAGAGCAAACAACTCCCCAATTCACCAAATGAAGTTTCATCTCCTCTCCCAACCCTGCCCACAGAAAATCTCTTTGAATCTTCTCTAATCTATTTGCCACTGCAATGGGAATAGGAAACAATGACAGAAAATATGTAAGGATATTTGATAGAGTAGATTTAATGAGAGTAAGACGGCCTTCCTTCGAAAGATACATACGCTTCCACTCCGCCAACCTCCTTTCAACCTTTTCCACAATAGTATTCCAAATATTAAAGCTTTTAAACCGCGTCCCTAAAGGGAGTCCAAGATAAGATATCGGTAGTTGCGCAACCCTACAACTCATAATAGCAGCTAGTTCCTCCACATTAGTGACCTCCCCAACTGGAATAACCTCGGATTTCCCAAGATTTATCTTCAATCCAGACACCGCTTCGAAGCATAAGAGCAACCTGCGTAAGTTCTTGAATTGCTCCTCATCTGCCTCACATAAAATCAGTGTCATCTGCAAAAAGCAAGTGGGACACCTGCAGTTGACCAACCGTAAAACCCTTAATCAAATTCTCGTGTCTCACTTTCTCAAGCATCCTGCTAAACGCCTCCATAACAATAACAAACAACAATGGAGACAATGGATCCCCTTGTCTCAACCCTCTGCTGTTCCGAAAATAACCCTCGGGGGTACCGTTGACCAGAACTGAGAATGAAACAGTGGAGATACAGAACTAAATCCACTTGCACCACCTATCCCCAAAACCACATCGCTTAAGCATGTACAAGAGGAATCTCCAATTCACGTGATCATAAGCCTTCTGAATATCAAGCTTGTATAGCATCCCTGGAACCCCTAGGCTTAGTCTTGAATCAATGCATTCATTCGCAATTAGAACTGAATCCAGAATCTGACCCTTCACGAAAACATTCTGAAACTTAGACACCACTTTCCCAAGCACCTCCTTTAGTCTATTCGCCAGGACTTTTACAATAATCCCACTAACTAGGCTAATAGGGCAAAAATCCTTAATATTCGTCACTCCTTGTTTCTTAGGGACCAGCACAATAAATGTTGCATTAAAACTTCTCATAAACCTACCCCGCTCAAAAAAGTGAGTGAGAACATCAGTAATATCCCGTCGCACCACCTCCCAACACGCCTTATAAAATGAGAACGAGAATCCGTCTGGTCCAGGAGCCTTATCATTATTCATACTAAACACCACCTCCTTGATTTCATCCTCTCCGAATGGTCTCTCCAGCCAATCGGCATCCTCCTCTGTATTAGTAGAAAACTCCAATCCCTCCAATTCTGGCCTCCACTCAAACTCCTCCCGATACAGATTTTGATAGAAACTCACCATGTGGGTTCCAATGTCATGTGAATCCTCATAAGTAACCTCATCTACCTCCAACATTGCGATAGAATTGTTACGCCTGTTAGAGTTGGTGACCATATGAAAGAATTTAGTGCATTTGTCTCCCTCTTTCAGCCATGTGACCCTAGATTTCTGGCGCCAAGCAATCTCCTCCATTTCCACCAACCTAACCAACTCTTCCCTTAATACACCACGTCTCATCTTCTCCTCCACATCCAACCCCCGACTCTCCTCAAGCTTATCTAACTCTTCTATGTCTGAGAGACACTGGTCCTTACGAAGCTTCACATTCCCCACCACCTCATCATTCCACCTTTTTAGATCCCTTTTTAATGCCTTTAATTTCTGATCCAACACATAACTGGGAGACCCCGAGAAATCATAAGAAGCCCACCAAGTCCGAACGCGCTCCCCAAAGCTTTCCACTTTTAACCACATCTTCTCAAACCTAAAAGGCCTTATTCCACTACCTCTAAAATTCCCAGCTAACAAAATAGGGAAATGATCAGAGTACAGCCTCCCCAATCTCCTCTGAATAACATCCGAGAACTTCGCTTCCCACTCTCCGCTAACCAAGAACCGGTCTATACGAGATAGGACAGATTAGTCCCGGTTAGAAGACCAAGTAAAATCTCCCCCAATCATAGGTAAATCCACCAACCAATTCTCCCTTATAAAATCCGAAAAATCCTCCATAGCCCCAGTTAGTCTCCCACCACTCGACTTCTCAGTAGGAAATCTAACCACGTTAAAATCGCCCCCAATGCACGTTGGGAGATTCCACCAAGCCATCATACCAATCAACTCATCCCACAAGCCCCCTCTACTCTCATCTGAATTAGGTCAATAAACTCCTATAAACATCCAATGGAATCCATCCCCAATATTTCTCAACGAGAGCGACAGCGAGTAAGTCCCTACACTAACATCCTCCATATAATACACTCTAGTGTCCCACATGATTGCATGCCTCCAGACGCCCCCGATGACCCCAAAAACTGAAAACCAACATGTTGTCCCCCTCATAAGCTACTGACCACAACCTTCGAGACGAGCTCCAATTTAGTTTCTTGCAAGCAAACAAGGTCTGCCCTCCATCCCCTTAACAAATTTCGGACACCTAACCTTTTCCCAGCCTCATTAAACCCTCACATTCCAGCTAATAATTTTTGGAGTCATTTTAACACTTTGTCATCCCTCCCCAACAATCCTTTCCTAGATTCGCCACCCTTCGCCTCATAATTAACTGACCATTCGAGGCGCTTAAGTTCGCAAACCCCCTTCGTTCTTGCTTTACCTTCTTGTGTATTCATCCCATGTCCCCTACTATCCTCCAGTTCCTCGAATAATTGCATGAGGCTCCCTTCATAACCATCGCACGACATGCCAACCAACTTACTGAACTCTTTGAAGGACCCAATTAGAGGGTTGGTGTCCAGCTTCACTTGCATTCACTTTCATAGTTTCCTCTACAAGACAACACTCCAAGCGGTCAAACGAGAATCCCTCCGCTTCCTCCCCATGTTCCACATCATTGTAAGTCCCCCCTTCTGACTGTCATTTACCCACAACACCGAAACTTTCTCAGTCCCTAATTCTTTTTCTTTATGGGGCTTAATGTGTCTTCTTTACCAATGCATGTGCCATATCTTGCTCATCTAAGAGTAATCTGTCTGTCGATGATTTCATGTCCATCGCATCCAGTGTATCCGACTTTAGGTTTACCATTTTTAGTTTCCCTACCTCATCTGTGTCCAACTCCACCACTTCAACCCTATCATCATGTCCCGAGTATGCAGCTTCACTCCATGCCTAACACTTACCATTTGGCTTAGTCAATCCCTGCTTGTCCTCAAAATGGATTGCATTCGATGATAACACCTTAGGAATCGGACTTGTTCATTTTTCGTTAGCTAGAGACTCATCCACGCCTACCCCACACTAATGACAATAAATTATCCTGGGACTCGCCTCCAAACCACCCATTAGACTGATTAAATCATCCAATTCTTCTTTCAATGCTTGGATGCGGGCCCTTATTTCAGCACTGTTTATATTTCCACCCTGTGCTCCTTCTGCATGTGTCACCATAGGCTTGGGCATCTCAAGATGACCGTCAAGCTCCCTCACATTATACCTCCTATCATTACGCACTATCCCCCGTTGGTCAACATCATACGATGTCGGTAAGTTTGTCATAACTTCGGCATAGGTCATCCCCTGTCGAATTCTAGCGTCCATCGTTCGACGTTTAGCCTTATCTCCTGCAACAAATGAGTCAACAATAGCCTTGAACACCCGCAGCCACGATGCCCATCCATCTCCATTCACACCTTCCGGCACCATCACAACTCCCGTCCGACACCCTCTTCCATACTGTGCTATCATCAAATACCTACCGCGACTGTTCGCACATCGTTGTACCAAAAAAGCCCGTGATGACTCATTAAACTTGGAGAAAAAATCCTCCAACTTACTAGTCACTATCAACTTATCCACCATATTCACCATCCATAGTGCACCGAATCTCCCCATGTAGATTGCAGTCAACATCCTTGAACCCCACTCTATGATCCTAACGGTACCTGATCCGTTAACTAACACCTCAAACTCCTTCATCTCAACTCTAAATCGCCGATTGAATACCATACCATGTGCATCTGCTTGCTTATTCATTTCAATGTGTATAAATGGCAAATCTGATGACATATTAGGCCTGCTAAGGACTGTAGGAGTGCTGTGCTGAATTTTCTGAAATTCTGAATTTTCCGGTGGTGGCGTGTGGCCCCCACACGCCGGCAAAGTCGCCGCCAGAGGGGCGCGTGGTCGGCGCAGTAGCCCAGCCGGCGTCGGAATTCCCTGACTAGAATGCCGGTCAGGCGCGTTTGGCGGTTGGGTGGCCGGATCTTGACGGATCTGGGTATTAGCCCCAGATTGCACCGCCGGAGTATTTCCACCAGAACCAGCAGCGTCGGATGACTCTGCCTCAGCCCAGACCCCCTCGCCGTGGGCCAGTGTGCCGAATCGAGCGGCAGTGCTAGGGTTTTGACCTAGGGCCGCCGCCTGTAAGTGTGTGTTTGTATGTGGCGTAAGGCCGGTCAGGTCGGGTCTGCCGATCGACGTCTTGTTGCCGTCGCCGGAGTCGACCAGGTTGGGTGGTTGAGTGGTGGGTGGGTAGGTAGGAAGTGGTGGGGTATTTTTGGATTTTGGGGAGGAGGGCTCCATCGAGCCAAGAGTGTTACAAACTTCTCCAAAATAGAGCAATTATAAGTAATAAACTCCTATAAAACGCAACTAGAAACCATACAAAGAATATTTAATCCCAGGTCCTCAGCCATAGTCCTTTAAACCACTGGATGAAGGCCTCATTGGCAATAAAATTATAATGGTATCACAAGACAGGATTCACTGTAGCACACAATCCACCGCAACATGATAGGACCAAGCATATGAAGACCAACAGATTAACATGCTGATATTATAAATAAAGAGTGGAAAATACAATGGTTCATGACACTTAGAGAAAGCTAGGCATGTGATATCTATGCGCCAGAGATGTCTAGCATCATATATTCTTGAGGGAATGAGGGTAGCGCTGTGCTAGTACTTGTGTAAGTATTTACAAGTAAATATAATTCAGTAGGGAATTAAATCTCACATAAAACAATTCTCAAAACTTGATGCCTCTCATCTATTTTCCTCTCATTCTCTCTTTCATAAAAATTCAATACCTATTCCTACTAGAACAAGGCGAAACATTTAATGACATTTGATGTAACATCAATAAGAGTCAAAAGCACTACGTATCCGCTACCAAACGACGAGGAGCATATAAATGGTTGGCCAAGAGATTCTAGCGGCATAGTTCACAAAAAAATATACCCATAAAATTTGGCTGGAAGCTCCCACAATCACTCTACTCCAAACTCAAATCCTAATCACTAAAATAAACCACACTCCACCAAGAAAACAAATCTGATGTACGACAACTCTATTAGAAAATACGGCAGGAAATTATTTATTGTAGCAATAGGATTTTATTTCTTGTTTAGAATAAGACTTTTTATCCTTTCAAATTTATGATAACTCTTCCTTTTAGATTTTAAAAACATATCTTTCTTAACCTATTAGGGATAGGAGATTATTTTGCCAATATAAACAAAGGCTTCACAAATTTTTTAATAACCAATTCATTGCAACAAAATTATTTTACAAATTTTTGAGTAGATTCAACTTTATGTTCCTTTCAAGAACCCCAATTCCGCTTCTACACCAAAAATGGTATTAGTGCAACGTTCTTGTAACGACCCCAAACCTTTGAGTCGTTAAATACGTATTGCAAAAATAGAACTTTCATAAAAGATAATTATCCTCAACGTTACAATAATTAAAAATAAAATACTTTCTTAATCATAAAATTTATTGCAAAAATATTCATAAATTAACTCCTCTTTATTATACAACCAGTGGCCAATTCCAAACCCTAATGCCTCGAACCTCAATTATCTAAAAGAGGGATAATTATAAATAATGAGATAAAATCCCAATAAGTGAGCCACATAAATCGAAATTCATAAATAAAATTTAGTATTAAAGAGATACGAGGATTAGAACCTGAACTTAGATGGTCATAATCCCCGTACATAAAATCATTACATAGGGGGACACGGGAATTAAAAACCATACTTCATTGCTATAATTCTCATATGTAGCACTACTAAACTCTGTTCTTTTGAACTTACACATACAAGACCTATATTATATTCATAACTAAGAATTTCATATTTTAAAATATGAAAAACAATTTGACATACAACATATAACTTTACTTACCTCGTAAATTTGAAGAGGATTTCATAATACACGTACGAAAGAACTTGACCTCAAACAATCGTTTACGAACTCTGTGTAGTGTGGGACATAGTTATACACACGTATATATATAGATGTACGTAATTATGGTACTCAAACAATTTAAATCAATCAGCCATAATTGCGTATAATTATACGTACATAGACGCACGTAGTTATGGTAATATTATAATTTAACTCAATCAATTATAATTATAAATATATAGACACACGTAATTGTAGTAATCACATAATTAAATGAATTAATCATAATTATATCTATAAAATTCACACATATATGGTAGTTTACTTATTTATGAAGGAATCTTCCGAACTTATCTTCACGTATAAGGAAATTTACTTAATTTTCACAATCAACCATAATCATATATAATTATATACATATATAGATGCGCGTAATTATAATAATCCTATAATTGAAATCAATCAATCATAATTATATATAGAGCCTGTTTGAGCCCCATTTTTTTTTTCTTACTAATGCATTTTGAAATAATAAATTGATGAAGCATGTGTGCTTAAAAAATAAAGAAAATTTTTAGGTTTACATGTAATATTATTTTATTGAAGAATGCGTGGTTGAAAAGAAGAAAGGAAAAAACGTATTTTGGTAATAATGTGAATAAAACAAAGGCATAATTATATACATATATATTTTTTTGATAACTGTGGATATCCGGACCAGCTTATGTGCATCTCAACTAATCCCACGAGGCCCTGAAATTTACGGCCAGGTACTCATCTCAGTGGTCCTGAGGGGACTCGAATTGATAACTTTTGAGAAGCAAACCCAAGACATGACCAACTAAGCAACCCCTCAAGATTCATAATTATATACATATATAAACACATAATTATAGTCATCACATAATTTATATACAATTAATCATGATTGTATATAAATTATATACATATATAGATGTACGTAATTATAGTAATCATATAATTTAAATCAACGCATCATAATTATATTTAATCATATACATATATACACGTGTATACATATAAAGATGCACGTAGTTATAGTAATACTATAATTTAACTCAATCGATCATAATTATATATATTATATATTCACACATGTATGATAGTTTATTTATTTAGGAATGAATCTTCCTAACTTATTTTTTCCATATATGAGAAAGAAGTTTACTTAATTCCATTCAATTTTTACGCGCGTGTATATATATATAGTTCAGGAAATTGTGTACTAGTAGTCCTTCCAATATTGGCAGCTATGCAATTTTATTCCTCAAGCTTTCATCATTTTGCACTAAGTTCTTAATTTTCATAACTATAAAATATTTTGTGGGTATTATAGTTCTACCCTTAATTGGTGGTCACGTGGTGCTAGTGGTATGCATTCCCGCACCGATAATTGAAGGATTGCAAAATTACAAACCTCGACCTAGAATATAAAAAGAATAATGGATAGGTAAAATGATGTTGCCGACAAAAATTTTTTGCAAATTTTGTTAGTCGATTCAACGAGTTTAGAACAAGACAACAAGTGACTAGAGATTTTCTTCAAGTCCAAGCTAGGTTCGAATCCTAGCAACATGATGCAAATTCGGAGATTTTCCTCTTAATTTAATAATATTCTCTTCCTCAACCTCACTCGAGGACGAACTTTTACCAAGTGAAGGAGATTGATGTACGACAATTTTAATATAAATAGGACAAGAAATTATTTCTTTTTGTAATAAGATTTTTTTTTTCTTGTTTAGATTAGGACTTTTTATTCTTTCAAGTTTTTGATTACTTTTTCTTTTAATTGTTACTTATCTTCTTAAGCTACTAAGATTAAAAGATTATTTTGCCTACATAAATAAATACTTCACAATATTTTCAATAAATAACCTATTACAATAAAATTATTCTCCAAAATTTCGAGTTGGTTTGACTTTATTCTTTTTTAATTAATTCAATTTTGCTTCCTCGCCAAAATGATATCAGGGCAAATTTTACCCTTGAATGATGGCCATCTATGATGGTAGTGGCATGCATTATCGTAACGACGATCGAAGGATTGCAAAACTGCCAACCTCAGTCTATAGAGCTGATAAAAAATTACAAATTGACTATGAATGTTAGTCAATTCAACGAGTCCAGAAAACGGTAACAGTTGGCTAGATATTTTCTTGAAGCCCAAGCTAGGTTCGAATTCAAACAACGTAATGCAAAAATTTTGGAGGATTTTCTTCCTAATATTCTTTTCCCTCTCTCGATGATGGATATTTTCTTAGGGTGAGAGATTGATGTATGACAATTTTATTACAAATAGGATATTTTATCATAGAATTTATTTCTTGTTTACATTAGGACTGTTAATTCTTTCACCGTTTTTATTACTTTTTCTTTTAGGTTAAAATTACTTATCTTCCTTAATCTATTAGGATTAAGAGACTATTTCATCTATATAGACAAAGGTTTTTTTTGTAAGTTTTTTAATAACCAATTGATTACATAAAATTATTCTACAAATATTCAATTTGGTTCAAATTTATTCTTCTTTTAAGAACTCCATTTCCTCTTCTGCACCAAGATCACTTTCCTAGCTTGATATCTCACCAAACAAACAAGGCTTAAGAGTAACTTTGCTTTCAAGCAAAAGATACGAGAGTACATTGGTATTATGTAATACAATCGCTATTGTTTGGTAAACCTTTTATATATTTTGCTCGTCATAATATTAAGCACTCCTTTTACTTCGACTACTTACATAGTACCAAAACTGCATAAAATGAAACAAGAAGCTTGAAATCTACATAAAAAAATAACTAGTCTTCACTCAATATTAGCAAGCACATGGACCAAGAGGAAACATACATTCCTAATTAAGCAGAAATATTTTAGATATTTGTTATATTGGAGATTTTTTTTACTGTAGATCTCATGTTAGCATACAATTTTTTTTGGTACCCCATCCAATTTTGACGATTTTTATAACAACTAAGGCGACAATTTCAGGCATGTCTTATATCAATTTAATCACTTTTTACATAGTATTTGATTAGCAATTTATAACCATAAAAGTTATTTGCTCTTGAAAACTAAAGTACTAATAATAAAATTACACAGTCAAAGCTAGTCATTTATCCACAGAAGTAAAATCAAAGTCATCTAAAACATAGAGAGATTATGTTATGAAGACCAAAATCATACTTTAAAATAAGTTTTATTTATTGGTGAAGGACTAAAGTTCAGTTTTACCAATAAGCATGGTCCTTTTCATTGCGAGAACTAAAGATATTACTGATAAGTGGATAAATTTCCATTTTTGTAAGTCATAGTGTTACACCCCATTTTATACTAGTCAAAAGTCAAGATTCCGTTTCAAAGTCAAAGTCAATTAGGGACTTAAATGGAATACATTATTTTCTCTTGGGGTTTATTTTACAATTGACAATATTTGAGGGTTTAAGATGAATATAATTTAAACTTGGAGATTTAGTTTACAAGTATGGAAAGTTCATGACTAGATTTTACTCAAAACATAAAAGGAGGGACTCGATTGCAAATATGGGAATTAGTGGAGAACAAGTGTCACTGTTAGAACCGTTTTTCGTTTACATACATACAAAGAACTGAGAGCAGAGAAATGGTAAAAAAAAAAAAATAGAGAAAATAAAGAAAAGGAAAGGAAGGAAGAAAAGCTTGAGTTCAATTTCTTCATTTCTTCAAGAGGTAAAGAAGTAAATTTTTTTATGGAAGGATAATGTTAAATTTTCTAGGGTTTTAAGTTGTTGGTTTAATTTCCAGATTTAGTGAAAGGAGTATAATTTCTAGCTCAAGCTGCTTGATTAATAAATTTCCATTTGAATCAAGCTAAACAATTCTAGCAAACCCTATAATTTTTAACTAGGTTATTGAGTAAGTGAAAATGATTATGTTGATGGAATTACTCACATGAAATAATAAATTTATGGAACAAGATATAAAGTAAATTGGTGCAAGCGTGATTTCAAGTTTTCACTATATTGGAAAGTGTGATTATTTTTATGATTCGGATGAAGGTAAATTTGGATATAGTAAATATTGGTGAATGTATTAGAAAGTAGAATTAGCTCGAACCCTGAAGGGTTGCTCAATTGATCAGGGCATTGGGTTTGCTCCTCAATGATCACCGATTCGAGTCCTCTCAGGACCACCGAGGTGAGTACTCGGCCGTATACTTCAGAGTCCTATGGGATTAGTCGAAGTGCGTGCAAGTTGGCCCGAACATTCATAGTTATCAAAAAAAAAAGTAGAATTAGCTCCAATTGAATAAAAAAAATTTGTGGAATTTATTCAATTATCAAGAAATTAAGTTTAAGTATTCCATCATTAGTTATTAAAGATTTCTTGATTTGATAGTGGTTAAACTGGTTATTTTGGATCATATTTCATGTGATGACAAAAATATTGGAAAAGCTTATCGACCTTCATAGCTTGTAGCTTGTCTTAAGTGAGTGGAAAAAACTTATTTTCCAAAAATAAGTATTTATTAAACTTAAGATAGATCAGAAAGTTACTTATTTCATATATTTGAAAAGACTGTGATTTTTAGAATAACATGAATTTTATAATTAGTTCTTTTAAAAGTTAAATTCAATTCAAATAAATTATTTCGTTGGTATGCTATATTAGTATGTTTCAACGTATCTAAAGTTATTTTTAAAACCATATGAAAGTACCCAGGTGATTTTACCCGCTCTACAGTGGTGTAAATGTATTTCCACGGTGTAGATCATTATGGTGGTTTTACCAACTCTGCACTATTGTGAATGTGTTTCCATAGTATGACCATATTATAGCATTTGGGCAGCTCTGCACACGTATGATCAAAATTACAGAATTTCAAAATTAAATAGCTTTGTCATGCGTATCGATTAATATCGATATACATAAGTTGTTATTCGTGTACTTTTTTGGTGTGATTTTTTAGTATTATATAGCTTATTAGATTTCAGACTACAGAATCTAGTTTATTCAGTTTACAAAATAAAGATTCCAGCTAACAATACAGTGAAATGATATTTTTATTCATAGTAAAGATGTCACATTTATTATATCCGTTATATCTTACAGTTGTTTATTCATAATAAAGAGTAAAGAATTTTATGATTTCATTATACTTTAGTCTTAAAAGTATTATCAGATTTTAGACTTTCTTAAAGTTGTAATAGCACAAGTAAGAGTTTTCAAAAAGTTCGCAAAAATGGAAAAAAGTATACTTATTTGCGAAATATCCATTCACTGAGTTACAAGCTCATATATTTTGTCATATTTTTTTCCTTAACAGATATTAGCTGAGTAGAGCAACATTGGAGCCTGTCGATCCACTGAGTTGAGACACATATTGTCATTAGTTGTATGACTCATTTTGTTAGTTTATATAGTTCATATTTCATTTGGGATACATACATCTTTTGTCAGAAAAGTTAATTTGTAATTTATGTATCTATATCATGGGCTCGCTGCATATTTGGTATCTTTAGTGTATTTGGGGACTTCTGTTTGTAAATAATAGTAAAGGGCAATTTGCCAGTATTGTATTTTGAGTAGTTTGTGTTTTGAGGGATTGGTGTACCGTATTTTAAATTATATGTACAGGTTTGAGAAAAAGGATTATAGTTTAGGAGGTTTTAGTCTAATATTATAAAGGAAACTTTTTCAAAAATTTTAAAAAAATATAACATAGTCAAAGCAAATCAAAGTTGCCTTGGTGGCGGGTCCAGCACTTGGCTGGTATCTACTATCAGCGCACGTAACTTGTCGGGTCCACTATAGTGATTCGGGCCGGGTCGAGTCACATAGCTTGAACAAAATTGATTGGAGAGGGAAGCACAAAGATATCCAGATAACTTACAATGAAAAATGTTCTCATTTAACTGTAATTTGCAGTTATTAGTTGACTGCAAAGTATAGTACATATATTTGTGTCAAAAAAATGATATTAGGTATAAGTGTAACTCTAAATGTTAATTTGTTATTAAGCCTGGCTTTCGAGATAGACATGTTGGTCAATCAAAATTTGGATATTTAGCTAGACCTGATATTCAACTCAGCCAAACACTAAAAATTTGATTTAAAAATGAAACAAAGAACGTGCTTGCCTGCTCAGGAACTCATCCCCAGCCGAATGAGTCGGTTTATGTGTCCGACGTTGTGGCAACCCATTAACATCTGCAAGAAACAGACAAATTTAATAGATTAACCATAACAACTACAAGGAGAGGTGTGTCCTATAAAATACATTGGGAATTACATCATGCATGCCCATAAATGTCTGCATTGCCTCAACCACATACAGGTGCACTGCCAACATATATTCGTTAATAAAGCAAATAATTATCTATATATACGTAAGAGAAGCATCTTTATGCAGCCTTTCAAAAACTATGCTATGAGCATACATCTTATAACAAGTAATAATATAATTTCCACCCGCCTCAAATGAATACCCTACCCCCTATTTAGTTAGAAGCTTATACAGTTTATTCCACCAAATCACCATAGTACCCCTCCCTACTTTAACTAAATAAATAGAAACATTGCCTTTGGGGGCATATCAAATACACATCCTCGACATATTGACAGGAATTTGTTACTGGGAATAATGTATAACCATATAAAATTTATATTTAAATACATAGTTTTGTGTGCTAGTCCAACTGTCAACTATATTACTGGATTCAAAATTGATAGCTATTTTCTATTTAACATATCAAAGTAAATAATTGATTCAGAACCACCTTCGTATAAACATTTTATACGGCAAGCATTATGTCCAAGAAATATCAATCATGTTTATAACAGGAATAAGCTTGAGACCTCTTGTTATTTCCACTAAGCAAAAGAGAAATTTTGTATTTCCCATACTGATTAATATGTTACAGTAATATTGACTGCTGCCAAAAATTGTTGGTCAAAACAAGGTCTGTAGTTGGTAATTAATCAGATGAAGGATCAGTATATTGCTGTTCCATTTATGTCAAACCTTATTTCAAAAGGCAGTATACTCTACGTTTTTCGATGGTGTTCGTGTGTGTTGGGGAGTGGGTGGAGCTACAAGAAGATAAAAATGAATAAAGAGAAGACTAGGATATTAACTTTTCTTTTTACCATTTTTATGGTTGAAATTTTCTTCTTACAGCAGGGTCACATCAAAAGTTGACATTAACTTCACATTTGTTTATAGTAATGCAAAAGGTCACATGGTTATGTCATTTATCAAATATAAAACAGAAATATATTATTTCACAGTCGTCATCCTAAGACTAGTACATGAAGTGTAAGTTCATTCATGGTACGACTCTACAGGTATATGCAAAGAGGTATAGAACTTGAAAGTAACAAAAGACAACAATACACCATCTAAATGATCAAGCTCAACCATCGAAGGTGGAAGCTGGACTTAGAACTCGAAAATGACTTATTTAATTCACCAATCCTTCTCTCTCTTTTTTTTTTTTTTTTTTACATATAATTATTTTATTTAAATTATCTTAAGTTTCTAAAAATATAGAAGAAAAAGGGAAAGTAGAGAATGGAGAGATTTTTCAAATTGGGTCAAATATTTGTGTTTGTCCATTTACAATGATGTCACCCATTGGATGGACAATGCAATGTTGACTTGAGGAATTTAGATATAATAAGACAACTCCAATGAGATTAAAAATGAAAATTCGTAAGGACTTAAAGCACACCCAATATTCCCTGAACAGAAGCTAGGCCATTAAAAATACTAACACCTAATTGGAAACATATATAACTTGAACATGGCTTCAACCACTAGATCACAGAATGATGCAAAATCTGCATTTGGAAATCAAAACAACCTGCTGCTCATAAATAAATCATTAAATTCCACATAACAGTTGCATATTGTAAACAATCTGCATTAAAAAAGAAAAGAAAGAACAGTTACCTTCTCTATTGTGAATAGGAGCAGGAGCAGAGTCAGCAGTATTAACTCTTCGATCTACTAAAACCTGAGCAAAAAGTCTCAATGATGTCAACAAAGTCATACGATGAGATAAAGAAGACACTAGGAAGTGAAAAAACGTTAAAACCAAAAAATGTCATGTGGTAAATAACACCTTCAACAGGACAGGATTAAGCCCCTATTTGACAACCATTATTTAAACTCCTTTTTCTACATACTCATTTTCAACCATACGAGACACAATAAAATATTCTGCATGTAAATCCAAAATCTTTTCCTCCTTCGCAACCACACATTCTCCTAAAATTCACAATTCAAACCATTGTTTTTCCCAAATAATGGTTGTCAAACAGGGGCTAAACCTACTGGAGTTTTATGTCCAGAATAGTGCCATTTATTGCATTAGATATTCACCATCCACGCGCAAGAGTGCAGCACACATGGAGATTGAAAGATGATGTTACTTGTTATTAGTGGTTAAAAAAAAAAAAACCACATTCAAAGAAATGTTTGCATCCTTAAATTGAATAGAGAGACAAAAAAACTGAAAAAGTAAGGTCATGTATTTTTCATAATCTTAACCATTCTATGAGGCAAATAAAAAGAAACTCAAACCATATGTAAGAAGGGGGGAGATACTGACCTCAAGGCCAAAACAAACTGGCAATTCTGTTTGTGTCTCTTGTCCATCAGCTACCTGCTTTTTCCGGTCCGGGTGAAGGGAATAACCAACACACGCATATCTAAAATCTGTGAGGCTTCTACCCTCTTTAGAGGCTTCCATCTCAGATTCTCCAACAATATACCGCGGTACTAGTCATCAAACATGGAATCAGTACTCACCCGAGTTATTAATTTTATGAAAATCAATATGAAGAAAACTACACAGATAACTGCATGATCTGATGCTTATACTGCTGAGATATGTTACACCATGCACAAGTCCACAAAATTCAAGAGAGCATTGAGAGAACTATTCATCTTCATTTCGTTTTAAGACCTATATCTCTTCAAAACAAACTAGTTGTACTTGGCAAAATAGAAACCTACAAGCAAAGAGCTCATCGTATTCTAAAAGCAAATCTAAGACTGGCAGATAAAGAAACATACACAAAGACCACACTTACTATATCTAATAGGGTAAAATAAAGAGACTTTTCTTTCACCATGAACACTTTTTTTTCTTTCTCAATGTAAGAATCATACGCAAGAGGAGAAAATGCTTGTAAACTAGCATTCACGGATATAAAATCTGTAACCTTACATAAAAGAAATTCAGTCCTAAACTGTTTCAAAATAAACAAAAAAATATCCACAATCTTTTTTATTCAGAATTTCGAAAATTAAATATCCTTGCCAAAACACTCGAGGCACAATATTTTTCAAGATATTGAATACAGTAGAATGAAAAAATTCAAGAAAGAAAAAACACAATATTCGAGGAAATCAATTTTCAAAATCACTAATCAAAAGAATTCCGCAAAAAAATAATGAAAAAAATCCCCAAATAATAAATAATCAATCAAAACAATCTTGGAAAATAAATATTCATTTAACAGGAAAAATCCAGGAAAATAAAAGGATAATTAGGATTACCATTGGGAAGGGAACGGGAGAGACCAACGCAGAGAGGGTTTCGAGAATCGGCTTTTAAATGGGACGAGTAATAAAGGCAACCTTTACAAGACTTCCCAGTGTGAATATTTGCATTTGTATTCTTTGAAGAAGATGTTGAAGATTGTTCTTTCAGTTTATTCGTGTCTTCCATCTTGTGGTTGATTGATTCGTTTGACGGTTTTGCTTCCAAATCCAATCCCTTGCTTGGATTTCGCTTATCTTCTTCACCCATTTTTCTTCTCTGGTCTGAGTTTTTCTTATTTTTTATTCGGATTGGTAAAATTATTTGGGCCGAATACTCCGCTTGCGTTTATTTTCCATTTTTATCCTTTTATATTAACCCTGTCCCATTTTTTCTAAAATACATTTTTTTTTTCTTCTTGGATTAATCAATTATGTTACTTGTACAAATGTGATTTACAAAAGTATATTAACAAAATAACGTGGCAAGATCTAAATCATTGATTTCAAAAACTATTTTTTAAATCATTGATCAAGATGTTGCCACACATATTTTGTAAACCAATTTTGTAACGTAACTTTGTACAAGTAGAATGACCAAATTAATAGCAAAAAAACTTCTAAAAATATTTTCATTTGCGATATACCACTAATTATTAAAAGTCGCAGAAAAAACCCTCGTTTGAAACATTTTGTACGAAAAACTCACCTACCATCAAATTTTTCGTTAAAAATATCAAAATTAAAAAGTAATAATTGCAATTTTAGTATCCGAATTTCATCATTTTACAAATTATACCCAATTTTTTTATATATACCACCCACAATCCCAAACATTTAAAACATTATTTTCCACCTCACACTACTTTATTTTCTTCCCAACTTTAGTCTTTCGATAAATAAAACTAGGGCTTGACATTGGTCGATTCAGTTCGGTTCTCTTCATAACTGAACCGACCCAAAACTTTCGGGTATTTAATAAATGGAACCATCGAGTCCAAATATAATTATGAAACCGTTCGGGTTCGGTTTCATTCGGTTCGGTTCAGTTCAGTTCCATACCATAATTAAATTTGTTAACATTTGCAGTAACACTACATTAAATACAACTATGACATGTTCATTTGTAATTTTTACAAATTAATATAGCCCAATTTAAAATATATAAATAGCAAGATGTCCAATAAGATTAATTCAATGTATACAAATACCAAAAAGTAGATACTAATATTAAAATATCAGTGATCCATATCAATAATTTATTTACTTCAAACAGCCTAAATGTTGGGCCAAATGGGGAAGGATAAGACGTAAATGTTAGAAAAAAATCGAAATTGGAATGGAAAGGCCAAAGGAGAATGATAAGGTTCAAATGTTGGATTAACAAAAAAATTAATAATTGAACCAAAAAATTAAAATCAAAATTTGAATTTAGAAATTAGGTTGGGCTGAGCTAGCTAGGCATGGACTTGGTTGGTTTGTATAATTAATTTGCTAATTTATTTAGAGAAAAATTAAAATAATTTAATTAATTCAATATAAAAATTAAAAATATTATTTAGATTCGGTTCTTATTCGGTTCTATGTCTAGAATTCGAGAACCGGCCCAAACTCATCAATCTCAATGCATATACTCATTCAAGTATTTAACTTATAAAGAACCGTTTGATTCGGTTCAGTTCAATCCGATCTGATTTGGTTCCAGAGTTTTGTCCAGCCCTAAATAAAACCTTCCCTTTTTCTGTGTACTAAAGATTATGGTTTTAGCTTAAAATGTCGAATGTAGAGACTATAGTTGCTTAGTAATTAATCGGAACCTCGAGAGGTTTATGCAATTCAGTCAATGCCCATTTGATTCCCTTCTCAGTTTTCTCCAATTCTTGCTCCTCTTTTTTTCCTCAGAATGGCTTGATTTTGGAATAATCAAAAGCTTCTCAAAGGCCTTAACCAAATGCAGTCGACCGGGTATCTGATTCCATCCTGGACAGAGATGTGGTAGGTGAATTGAATATAATTTCTTTATTACAGTTTTCTATGCATTAGCCAATTGTCATTAAATGTAATAGTTTTAATGTTCCAATTCGTGTAGGAGCGCGGTCCAGTAGATCGACGATCACCGCCCCCTCGGGCCTCACCGTCGTTTATGAGGGCATCATCACCGCCTCTGAGGGCCTCACCGGCACTGTGGGTATCACCATCGCCGATCAGGGAACCTTCCCAGACGTCGTGGGCAGGGTCGTCGCTTATCAGGGAACCTTCTCCGATGCTATGGACAGGGCCGTCGTCGATCAAGGAACCTTCTCCATCGTCCACTGATCTGTATGACCGCATGACAGTATTTATAGCGGGTCAGATAGGCGATATGCACCAAGCTTTCGCCGAGCGGATGGGAGAGATGATACGTGAGTTTAGGGGACGAGCCGAAGAGTTATCTAATGACGTATTTGTTCTATGCAGCCACGTGATAGATCTTCATGAGGAGCTCGCAGCCATCTGAGGCGATATACGAGGCTTGGGACGGGGAGACGGAGGGGTGGTGAAAAGGGTAAAGGAGGGGGTGACGGATTGGATAACTTTTGGAGGGATAATGATGCATTGCAATCATATTTGTTAACCCCTGAGGGGGTGATGGAGACGTCATAGGCCCCGAGGGGAGGGGTACGATGGAGGCCCCGGATGAGGGGGTAACCCCGATTATCGTGGAGGTGGGGATCCCGGAGGGGGTAACCCCGATTGTGGTCCCCGTGACGCCCCGGAGCAGGTGGTCAGCAAGAGGGTCCGGTTTCCTTCGCAGTATGTCATTTCTCCATTCACAGCCGAGGCGAAGAGGAGGACATTCGTCGACGGTACGTATCCCAATCTATTCCGGGATGTAGACGCAGCCAAATGGAAAGCGTTCGAGGGGGAGTGGAGAATCATTAAGTCTGAGTAAGTATCTTACAATTTTAGTGAAGTAAGCTAACTCATCTATATGTTTTTTTAACAATTTCTTTGTCTTTTTTTCAGAGATTGTCGCATCGTCGGGAAGAAGATGATCTCGAATGCCTACAAGTGGTTTCACGACATCACCACTTTAGGGACGTGGCTCGCCGACGATATAAGTGAAATAGTCATATTGTTATTTATTATGTACACATAATTATTTTGTTTATGAAATTAAATAACTCACTATGTTTTTTATATGTGTTTCTTGATGTAGCACATTGACTTAGCCATGGATTTATTGCGAGCTCGAGCTCTACGATATCTACGATCATTCGACATTCCTGACCGACTCATTCTGAGCACAGAGTTTTTTGGTGCTGTTGGCATTGAGCATCAAGCGTTGCAAAGTACCAATATCGAGTACGTGCTACCGGAATATATGGATGAATGGGTCGTAGGGATATTGTCGAGTGTCGGGGGAAAGGCATAGGAGGCTTGTACACATATATATGTTCCAGTGATCGTGAATCATCATAGCATAGCCATGGATATTGTTTTTTATGACTCCACGATGTATGTATACAACTTCAACCATTCATGCCTGACACAGGGCTACTCGAGATATTCTTGGAGCCGCTTGTAGTGCTCGTTCCGTTGATGGTTGCCCGAGCGGGCGTGAATGTTAATGATAGGTTAGTCATCGTGTGAGACCAGCCAACGACGATGTAGTCGAGATCGTAAGTATTTATATTTATTTTTGAACTTTGAAACTTAGTTTTTATCGAACTAACACGTTTATTATTCCATTGCAGTGGCGATTGCGGCATTTTTGCAATAAAATACATTGAACTTTTGAGTATAGGACATAAAGTTGATGGGATCAACCAGGCATGGATACAAGTTTGGCGAAATAAATTAGCTTGTGATTTGTGGGAATTCGTGTGTGATCCGTAAACGTTGTACATTTATTTAATACTTGTAAAAATTGTAAATTGATTGTCGTTCATTTATTTGTATGAAATTTTTTTCATTTTTATCAAATTACGTATGAAATGTTGTTCATTTTTATCAAATTAGCAAATTATTTTTATATAATGAAATAAGTAATTTTTAATTTGATATTTATCAAAATTAAATATTACGTAAATCGAAATATTCTATTTTAACGAATTACACTAAAATATTGTTCATTAACAGCAATACCATTACATGACTAATTGTCATTCGGGGGAGTCTGACTCGTACAAGTTTGGCGAGTATGTCCGACTGCTCTACATCTGCCGTACCGACGTGGTTGAGGAAACTCTCCAGTAGAGGGTATTCTAGAAGTTCGTGGACGCCCGGGGCCACGCGGTTCAATTACCGGTGGCGACAAACTATTAAATGGGAGAATACAGTCAGGGACTTCCCAGTCGGATTCATTCGATAGGGAAAATATAGTCTCAGAATATGCAACTCTCCAACAATCAGCCGTGTAATAATGAGAGCACAAAGTGCTCGCTGCAAAGCCTCTGTTCAGAGCTACCGTAACTACGGCTTGCATGGAAATGCTCAAGCTGAAATCGAGTACAAGTGCATGTGCTGTCACGCAGATCCACCATGTATGCCACATGATGTGAACAGTGTACAAAGAAGCGCGACTCGTCCAGCGGTTCAACAATCAACTTCCTCGCAACCTCTGCGGCCTTGAACATTTTCTGCTCTTGAGCCGGAGCTAGCCAACTCGAGCAGTTCTGCGATTTCGCACGTCGGTCGTGAAACCACTGCTGCAGCTTGGTACGGATGTTCTCAATCATTGCGAGAATTGGCAACTCTCAGTCCTTCTTGAACAATGCATTCAGAGACTCCACGTTGTTCGACGTCATCAAGTTATACCAACGTCCTGGAAAATGTGATCGCCCCCAATGTTCTATCCCCATTTTCGTAAGATAATCACATATCGACAATGACTTCTTTCCTATCTCGACCATAAACTTATTACATTCCTCGACACTGTAAGCTTCGGCCGCCTTCCTAAACAATGAAACAATGCCTTGGCCCCGGTATCTAGTCTTGAAATTACCCTGTATATGGTACATGCAGTACCCATGATGTGCCTCGAGGAAAACTTCAGCAATAACATTTATTAGAGACTGACCCTGATCAGTTATAAATGCAAGATCTTCGAATTCCCCGATCACTTCCCTAAGATTCATAAAGAACCAATGCATTGGCAGATCATTCTCGCTGTCGACTACGCCGAATGCAAGTGGGTAAATCTGGATGTTGGGATCTTGACATGTAGTAATAATGAGCTTGCCCCTATATCTCGATTTCAGACTTGTACCGTCGACTAAAATTACGGGTCGTATCGCACTTTGAAATCCTCTAATGCATTATCCAAGAGCCATGAATAAATACTTAAAGCAATTCTCACCCTCTGTCTCAATGGAATAAGTGGAACTGTGATTAGTTGTCCCCAAATTATGGCAATATCTGGCCAATTTAGCATAACTCTCCTCGACCGAGCCCATTAAATCCTCCAACACGCATTCTTTGGCTCTCCAGGCCTTCTGATATCTCATGACCACTCCGTACTCTCACCGGACATCGTTAATGATGTCTGAAGGTCTGTAGATCGTCTATGGGTTCTGATACTTGTGTTTTATCTGTCGACCAACAAACCATGATCGAGCTTGAATGTGATTGTTTTGACGAATCCCCGAGTTGATTGTTTTGACGAATCCCCAACTTGCAAGTATGTTTACGTGTATACTTGCAAACTACAAAATTCTCATTCGTATCCATCTTAGTCGCAAGCAACCGTCGTCGGCGCAAACAAGTGTCAACAAAGATTTGTTCGATTTCTTTACCTTGAACTCAAAGTTGTATTTCAATGCCAGCAGGTGTACAACTTCCTGCAAAAAAAATTTCGTTTCAAATAGTTGCTCAACATGCAGATCTTCATCATCCGAAACCACACGTGAAGAATTAGATAAATGTCTGCTCGTTCCAGCCCCTAAGCTCCGACCCAGCTCGTATCTCTGACGGGATAAAGCCATTAAATTCTCATTTGTAAATTCATTGACATCGCTATCCTGAACTGCTGATGAATTATGTATGTCGCAACAGTGTCACGGTGAACAACAATTGTCTCGGGAATATCAGCGTCATCATCGCGAGCTATCTCCATTGTATCCCAAAAATCATTTGCATTATTATCGTGTTCATCTGAATGTTCATTTCTACCTTCCGCATCTTCCTTCCTCACTAAAGTCACGCAAATAGGTGCCCGCTGTACTTTGTTCAAGTCATACAGATAAGTCACGCTAATATCAGATGTAACATTTAAAGGTGGAATTGAATATGACAAATTATCACCGTATTGATATCTCAGTACGATATTATATTGAGATGTATCGACGTTAAACTTGTTCTGTATATCATGGTACAGTTCCTCGTACGATGTAGACTTTAATAAATGTGTTACCTTGCTACCTTTTTATGTTATCCGTCCATTTCTATAACCATTGATCATTTGCTATTTAGTTCAAAATCATCAAAATAACAAATCAGGAGTGCAAGGCTCATATCTGTGCATGGTAAAACAGAATTATAAACGTTCATTCGAAAATTCAGATTAAAATTGCAAATAGAAACTAAAAAAAACACGTAACAGGCGAAATAACAGGCGATATTTCGCATGTTAACATACGATCATTTCACCTGTTAATAAGGGAAAAGTCTGTTGTTTTCCTAACATTAAGCCAGAATGTTATGCAGATGAATTTCTTCTCACATTCATGCTTAAAAATACTATACATGCTAAAAAACAATTATGCCTGTTACCTATGTCGAATCTTAATTTATAGAGTAAAAAACATACACATTTCACGATAACGAAATTAAACATACGAAAATATACTTACCGATTCGTAGTAATTGACAGAAAATAATTTTTTCCTTCAACTGTCGATATTTTTGGGATTTGCAGAGTGAAGAAGTATGAGAGTTTTTATCTGTATTTGAACTGAATTTGTAATTTCTTGTAGGGGGTGTTTGATTTTTATTTGTTAAACAAAAGGGTAGTATTGTCTTTTTGTTCAAGTCATATTTTGTAATTGTTTTATTCACTTAAGGGCATTTTTATCTTTTTAACATAATTAGGCCAATTCTGAAATATTCAATAGTGAAAAAGTCAATGTTGAATTTGGGTGCTTTGACCTGGCCAATTTTGAAAGAACCCCCATAGCCACACACAAACACTTTGATCTCCCGTTTGTCTTCTTAAACTTCGTACATGCCACATCAACCGCCAAATCATTCGATTCATCTTTATGTGATTTCTTCTTTGCGATCACAAACTTCCTCCCTCGAATCTTATTCTTCAGCGAAGGCACAAAGTTAGGGTTTTCGGAAACTGCCTTGTTGGTGCTTTTTGTAGATTTCACCAATGGCGAATTTGACAACTTTAAACTGGGACCCGACATATTCAGATTCAAATTCTCTGAGTTTTTTGAGGAGATGAAGAATTCAATGGATTTTGATTGAATTAGGTTGTGATTGTAAAGGTGATTTGGGGGTTGTTCACAAGAACTGTACTGAAACCTTGTTCAAGATCAAATGGAGACACGCGAGTTCAAATTACACTAATTTAATTGGTTTTTATGTGAAAAATAAATTTAAAAAAAATATGTTTGGGAAGAAGATGAAGTGAGGTATGATAGGGTAGGGTGAAAAATAAAGTGTCAAAGATTTGGAATTGTGAGTGACATGTATAAAACAATTGGATTTAATTTGTAAAAAATTAAAATGTTAGTACTGAAATTGAAATTATTTTCTTTTAATTTTGTTTTTTTTTGTTTTTTACTATTTTTAACGAAAAATCTTACTAATGTTGATTTTAAGGAGGTTTTTGCACAAAAGTTTTCAAATAGGAAGGTTTTTTTGCGATTTTCAATAGATATATGGTATATTGTAAATGAAAATGTTTTTAGAGGTTTTCTACTATGAATTCTTTTCTTTTCAACGACACATTTGTCAATAAAATAATATTAAATGCAAATTCCAAATTTTTCCTTATTTTTTTGCCACATCCATCAATCTATTATTCCAAAATTCATTATACACCAAAAAAAAAAAAAAGGGTTCAAACATACCCTTAATAAAAATTGCATAATTACAAAATATATTTTCAAAAGGGAAAATTGCCGCGGAGGTTCCAAAGCTTTATTTTGTTATAGATGCACCTTAACCTTTCATTTTTGCAGTTACAGTTCCAAACCTTTAGCTCTTGCACAGTTGGAGTCTATTTGACAAATTGAATGCACTTATTTATGGGTGTTCTACACTCATGATATTTATGCCACTTAATTCGTTATTTTGTTATCCTTGAGAGAGTTTTAGGATGTTTTAATGTATATTTTGATATTATAATATAGATTGATGAAATTGAAGGAAATAAACAAAAATTGGTAAAATTGAAGAAGATGGCTAATTTGTAAGAGATCCAAAATTCGGGGACTAAAGTGAAAATGTTCGAAAGCTGTGTCGGACCACACAATGAAGATTCGAGAGTGCTAAGAGTCAATTGGATGAAGAAAGAAGTCAAATGGATGAAATATAGGCAAAGTATGATCACACATCAATTTCCAACCGAAAAGGTTATGCTCCGGATTTTCAGTCTCATATTCAGACTCATTGACATAGTAAATGTTCGAATTGAAAAATTATATCTGAATCAAAGTTATATCCCTTTGAGTTATCTTTCCAACGCATTTTAAATTACCTCAATCAGATATCGGGAAAAAAGTTATAATAAAAATACTAAACGACGCGTAGTGCTGAATTTTCATCTGAAACTAGGTGCCACTGTTGTTGAATTCAAAAGAAACTGGGCATTGCAGTGCCACGATTGTGGGGCCGAGGAGCCGCTGGGCGAGAAAAAAGGTTTTTTAGTTTTTTGGACTCTTTTCTTGGCCAAACACGACTCCAACCTTTCTAAGACTTCAAACTACTATAAATACAACATTTAAGATTTAATTCTAGGGGGAACCGTTCAAGAGGCAAGGGGGGATTCTACACAATTCCTCAAGAAGGCAAGTAGGAAAAACATTAAGAAATTGAAGATCTATATCATAGTTTTTCTATTCTCTTCCCTGTGTCTTTTTATATGAATATTAGTATTTTTTTATAGATTACATCATGAGCTAAATTCATTGTCTAGGGTTTGATTGTAGGAAAAAACTTGAGAATATAGATTGATTAATTTTAGTTATTTCTATTAGATTTTCCGCATGTGTTTATTTGTGTTTTGATTTTAATACTTTCAATTAATTGGCCCCTAATTGAATAATTTGATGCTAGTCATTGCAGCACTCGAGAGATGGGGGTTTAGGCATGATCATAAGAATAACACAGCATAGAAAATTATAGTTTCGAGAGAAAGTATAATTTCTTTAAAGCATGTTCCATTTAAAAACCATGAACTTGATAAATTCTATATTTTAATTCGGAATAGAAATATTAGAAATGAAATATAGGAATAGTTTTTACTTGGCACTCGAGAGAGAGAGTAAAATTACCTTAGTGTTCTTTCTTATAAACTTTGAAAAATTGATAAGAAAAAATTATATAATTGAGAATCATATTTGATAGTTATGTGAAATCATAACCGTAGGCTTTCTCCCTTGATTATTATTCTAACTTGTATTTATTTGTTGAATTCGTCACTATATTAGTTTAAAAATATTGATTATAACATTCATTCATCTAGATAAAATAGATGCTATATAATTATAGTATTTAATAGAAATTTGAATTACAATCCCTGTATGTTCGACACTTTAACTTCATTATTATATTACAAAACTTGACACAATACACTTGTAGTATAAATCACGTTATAAAAAACACGTGACACTTATCCATTAGTCCATCCCTAAATTAAACAATAAACAAAAAATAAAATAAAATTAATGTTTGCTTCACCAAACATCCAACCCCACTCCTCATCCACTCTCAACAACAAAACCCAAAAAACATGTCATCGCTGCACATTGTCACCCATCTACCCAATGTTGCACTGTCCCACGTCACCCCGACAAACACCACCACCAATGATCCAAATCACAGACAACAATACAAAATCACTCAAATTAAAAAAAAAATTAAAATATTTGCTTTCCCACAACTAGCCAACCTGCCGGAACTCGTTGACCCGAATCCATTCCCATTTCCATAATCTTCTAAAACCCTTCGTTGTATACATGTTTACTCTCGTTCCACCATTTAAAATATCCCGTTTTCGTCTCTTCTTCAACAAAATTCGGGGGCTAAGGTGGAGTCTTGTGCTCTTCTTCTCCATCATCAAGCCCTACAAAATTCAATGCACCCGACCCTTCTAATCTTTGAGTACTCCAAAGCAAAATCAATCTTTATCATCAAATTTCGAGCCTACAACTCAAAAGTTGAGTAATAATTCTGAATGAAAAATTGAGGATAAAAAACCTGCAATTCGAGTTAATTAAGATATGAATGAGAAGTTAGAAAATGGGTTTGACCTATTTAACTCATTGATCACCTTTGGAAAAACGAATCCCATTGGTTATGCTTTGAAATTAGGGGTGGGCATTTTTTCTCGAAATCAGACCGGAACCAAATATACATCGAGAATCAATCGGTTCCGGTCCAGTTTCTCGGTACTACCTTGAGAACCAACAGTAAATTCGATTCTCTCGAGTTTCTCTTTTTACTTGAACCAAGATATACTACATTTTTAAACATTACACTCTAAAATTATCTCACGTTAAAATTTCATTTCCCATATGCTTCTTCTTCTTTCTTTCTTTCTTTCTTTTAATGGGTAATCAAAAATTAAGTCTAAATAATTTTATAAATATTTTACAAATTCATTGTTTAAATGCAATACAATAGGAAAAATATATTTTTAGTTCAATATTTCGTAAGAATTCAAATTTGTCGTTGTTTTTCAAAGTGTTCGGCTATCAATAATCACGATCCTTAAGAAATACTAAAAATAATAAGGTTATTCTTGTATGAACTTTCTTAAGTAATAATTTTCGATCGAGATTTTACCATTTATCTCGCGTTTAATAGTTTATCATTTTTTGCCTTTATAAGTTGATCAAAATATTTTGTATTGTTGGATTACAAGAAAGGCGAGTGGTTTCATATTCTATTTTTGTCTATTTTTAATTTGACAAGTAGTTTCATACTTTATTTTTATAATACTAGTGGCGGATCGTGCGTTGCACGATGACTGTTATAATTTTGTAAGACATTTTGTTGTAATGACAAAATATTTTAGAATATGTAAATATTTAGTTATATAATGTTAACAATGTGAACAACTAAGTTTATCATATGTTCGAGTTGTAATCAGTAGAGATCGTGATTTATTTAAGAACTGGATTGTACTTCAAGAGTTCTACTAAAAGGATAAACTAAACATCTAAATTATTCCGTGAGCATAATTTGACATTCTAGCAATTTGGCAACCCATAATTCCTACTGTCCTTGAGTATACATCTTTGTATCAATTGAGTTAGAAGGAAATGATCTATCCATGACCTATATAAAAGTGAGAATTAAATAAATTAGTAGATTCCTATCAAAATTAAATGAAACTTGAATCTAAGTAAATAAATGGACTCTTTATGTTTGAGGACAAACTCTTCCAGCTAAGAGCGAAAAGTCAAAAGATGTTCTTTCATGACATCAGTTTCCAACTTTGCCACATTTTTTTTTCCCGGCAACCGGTATCGATCCTTTCATTAAATTCACGCTTAGGTAACTAACTGTGTTGAGCTTTCTAAAATACCCTCAGCTTGGTCCATTTTGCCAACAAATACAACCCTCTATGGCCTCTTTATAAAGACATCATTTCATGTATTCTGCAGCAGATAATAGAAAGAATGTTAACCTAATCCTAATCTTCTAGTAAAAGGTCAGTGAATCATTAGCACATTGGTTTCTAGACATGAAACTAAAGAGATGAAATTGTTTCCTAAGATAGCTGGGGATAAGTCATAAGTAGTTTCACTTTATCTAATCTCCTTTCATAACTTCTAGTTTCTTTGGTATGCAATCTTGAAGTTGTCATCTAGTTGAAGATAATATATACCATCAAAGTTAAAACGGTGTTCTTAAAATCATTTAGGATTAAATATTATATATTTGTGCAAAGTTTATGCGTGGGACGTTGCCCATAGCTCGTATCAATAGCCTTTGGATAATTTTCAAACATATTAAGTCAAGAGTCCATTTCAACAAAACATCAATGGCGAATAGAAAAGATAAAACTCATTAATTTGAGATTTTCAACGTGTAAGCACTACATCTTTCAATAAAAATTTCTACATAATAATGTTTTAACTGCCTTTCTGCTTCCTCAAGCAGGAAAATAATTCCACCAGCTTCTTGTAATAAAATATAACAGTGTAAAAGTGTAGAAATGATGAAAAAATTCACGGTTTTGAATTTCAGTAAACTATTCTTTAAAGTTTAACTGAAAAATACGATCTTATATCTACTTTAGGTTTCAGCACCTGCACATTGCTCCAGCAGCATAAATTTGTAACAGAAAACAATCAATAAAACCCAAAAAATCAAATCCTTCCATCAATTACTGATGCGAAAACACACTTAATTCAGATTCTAAATGATGTGTATAAATCTTGTAAATGTAGAAAAATTAAGAAGTACTGAGAGATGACCACTTCAACAAACACTAAAATAGTTTATAAAACAATAAAAACCATCAAAATACCTATTAAATTACTACATCAAAACCAACGAAACAATTGTCAACAAGCTACAGCCTTTGAACAATGAAGTCTCATCTGAGCAGACAACAAATCAATCATAATTACCTCATTTTTTGTTAGTTGGTCATTCTCTTCTTCCAAGCTTTTCTTCCTCAACTACAATCCTAGTATCACCAAAAGCCAAAAATCAAAATAATTCAAAATAAATTGGTGCGAAATGCATTACGAACAAGGGAAAATGTGAAAAGTGCATGAAGGAGTTAGTTTAATCCAGTACCTTGTTCTGTCAACTGACAGTAGTACTTTAGAAAACCCGTATCTATAGAAAAAGAAAGGTGATGGAAAAGGAAAATGATATTGAAAGTCCTCGTAACATGGAAAAAGATTAGCAGATCAATTAATTCAAAAAGTCATATATCTCTGGCTTAGGGAAAACTGATGCTAGGATATAAATTTGAGCATCGTTATTATGAATCATTTGAAAGTCCTCATAATTATTGGTGGAAAATGTAAAATAATGAAACCTTAAGAAAACTTGTTCAACAACTCATTCAATCAGTCAAACTTACCTCATCAACAACTGCATATGGAGGCATTTCTAGCTAATCTCATAAACACCTATTCGAAGAAACTAACAACAAAAGCTAAGGTTGAAACAAACAAAAAAAGCTCAGATATTTCCACAAATGGCAGTATTCTTCAAGAGATAGAATTACCTTGCAAATAAGCTCCCCTTGAAATCCCCCAGCAATCAATAAATTGTTGCGCACCGCCAGAGTACTAACTTGAGTCTGAGTAAATCCCTCCAGTAAACTTCCTGGGTGTTTCTGTCAGAAAAAGAAAGTATATCCACATTTTAAACTCCATATATTATCATTGCCAGAGAAGACCCATAAAACTCATGAACCTAAATGACTGAAAGCCAATCCTCTTAAGAAATATGCACCTCATATGGGGTCACATGGCCAGATACATTAAGAACTTCTGTCTTCTTGGAACTTAATGAAGACCAGTGAATAATTGAGTAATGTGACATGAGGTAAACATCATGCTTTGATGCAGACCAAACCAAGTTCCTCAACTGCAATGTCAGACATAATGATAAATAAGAAAAAGGTCTAATCCAACACATAAATGCTTCCTTCAAAAGAATAAGCACATTATGTTCATGATACTCTTCAAAGACAAAAATCCCAACATACTATAATCTAAATTGATATCAAAAGAAGTCCAATATTCAAGTCTATTTCACCAAATAGTGCACAAATAAATCATCAGTTAAAGCCAAAAGTAATTCATGAAATAAATTTATAGAAATTGTATGTAGACAAGCTAAAATCCAACTTGCACCTAATATTAGAAGTGAATTCAAAACCAACAAGTCAATTGAAGCATTTCAAAGCCTCATCTTACTTGAAAATGCAAGATAGTTGATTTCACAGATCTTGTGTTCTGCCAAAATTCGTAAAAGAGTCCATCTTTCCTAGTTGGCTTGCATTCCTGAAAAAAAGGATGAGGAGTAGTTGTTATAATACATCATTTAAGAGAAGAAAAGAACTTAAGGTGGCAGACAACTACCATGTAAAACTGAAAGTTACCTTCACTGAGCCCTCTCCAGATTGGGGTATATTTTCATAATTTTTATACTATTCTAGTCTAGTCTGTCTATAGTACAAAGAAGCAAGAACTCGAACATTCAGAACGAAAAATAGAAACAAACATCAGTTTATTAAATGATATTTTCCCCTTACTTAACTGTTTGAAAAACTATATATCACATTCAACAACTTTTAGAATAGGAACCTTGGATAAAAGCAAAATTCTGAAAAAAGGAAATCAGAGGATAGCTTGGACAACATTCATCTATGTTTCCAAAACACACAAGCTAAATCACCATCTACACTTTATAAGAAATTATCATCAATAACATTAAGGTAGTGATTTGAGTTTAATAAAAATATGGCAAGGGATCAGGGAAACTAAGATCATTGGGAAAAAAGTAAGACCAGTAGGAAAATCATGTCACAAACAACAAATCTCTATTAGAAGCATAAAAATTACAGCCCACATATATTGAATAGATAAAGATATACCAATGTTTTAGCTATTATTGATAGAGAACCATTGAAGAGTCACGGAAGCAACTTATAAAGATAGCATACATGAGTTGCCACTTCTACAATAAGAATATAAGGTTATAGTGCACGTCTCTCTTTTAATAGAACACAATAAAGATGCCTTCAATTGTTGCTATGAAGTAGAAGAAGGCGGTCGAATTGCGCAAACTACAAATGTATTTGAATTTTGAACATTAGAAAAGGATAATTTACAGCAGAGTCCTTGTTAGTTTAAATAATGTAAAAAGTAAATATTAGGAGTGAAAGTATAATAGAACCCACCTTTGTTGATAGAATGGCTAGGTTGATTTGTTGTGTCATCCCCCTTTCCCGGTTACATGTAGTATTAAATACCAACCCTCAATAATTAATGCCTCTTTTCTATTGGGTTATTGAGCGGTATTCAGCTTCAAAAATGAAAAGCAGAACTCGTCGTATTTGAGCTCACCCATTCTAAAAAGTCAAACATATGACAAGATTACTATATATCATCCACTTGAACAGGTTCAACAAATAGAAACAATCAACATTGTTCAACTTACGTGCATGAAAAAAATAACTGATGTTCAGTAGGTAAGTTTGTTATGCAACAGAAATGCTAAAACATTTAATTTTAATCTTCAAATTTGAAAACTGTACACTTTTAGTAATGTAAGAAAATCTTCAGGAAGAAGTATATTTGTTGCTACTCAATTTTCCGTTCACAGAACAATTTATAAACTGATGCAAGTTTCTTCATACACGGACAACTACAGTTATTTCTCATGATAACCTTATCTATTTCAATGTCAGACAGCTAATTCAAACCCACTATGTATATGTTCATCAATAGGTCTGTAGAAATGACCTGCAATAAAAATATTATTTTCATAAAGATATCATCAACCAACTTCATTTCCAATTCTAACCGACCCAAACTTTTCCATACCTCTAGCACCCCAGTGATAAATAATGGAGAAAAATATGAGAGATTTTTTACTGCAAGGAGAGAAACTGAAATGATGCTCAATGCTTGCGCAGAAATGAATTGCAGTAAATTACCATTTCTTCAGAAAAAAACAAGTGTAATCTATAATTTCAAAAAAGAAATGTCCGTTTCGTTATAATCAAGTACTGTATTACTTGCAAGATGTACTTAAATTTACTTTTTGTTATAATCACTTAACAATACTCGCAGGTACTCTTCATAACTAATTGTTTGCCAATCACCCAAACTACATTCGCCATATATGAATGGCTCAAAAAGGCCAATGGCCTATTCAGTATTTAATAGTCAAAGCAATAGCATACAGCTCCATATTATTGCATAATCAAGATTAATAGTTGCTAACAAAAATCAGATATCTATTAGCTTCAAAAATAAAGTAAAAATTAAGGTTATGCTTTAGACTTACTGAGCAGCAACAACATAATTGGTGCCATGAGAGAGGAGAAACGACGCCATTGCCATATAAGCGCTCTCCTCCGAAAATCATTCGAATTTGATTTGCACGACGAAGTTCCATCTGTAATAATTCAAAACTAATATTTCAAGAAAACAATCAAGAGTGTATTAATGCGTGTTTACTTAAAATATAATGATCCTTTACTTGAGGGAGAAGAAGCGGTGAAGGCAGTGGTGGCCGGTGGGTCTTCTCTAGCAAAATTTGACAGAAAGTGAGGTTTTGACAGGAAATTTGAACTTGTTTCCGGACGTAAAAGAAGCGGAGGAGCTGAGAAACGACTAAGGAATTGTCGCGGTTTCTACTTCTCGTCAAACCATTAACAGCGAAAATCGAACCAAAAAATAAAAATCAAAGCGCGAATCTACAAAAAATTCTGTGAAAGAGTGAAGAATGTGAGAAGACGATTTCTAGGGTTTCTTTCTTTGGCCCCAAGAACGAAACCGCGAGAAATGGAGAAGGGGGAGAGAAGGATCTAGAGAAACCGATTGAGAGAGAATGAAGGAAAGAAGAAGGAGAAATGGTGGTTGCAGGAAGAATGGCGATCGCGTGGGGGAGTGGAGTAAGGAGGAATGGTGGTTGCGTGGGAAAATGGGGAAAGGGAAAGAAAATGTGGCTAAGAATGACCCTAAACGACTCCCCTGTACGGAAACAAAAGGAGTCAAACAGGAGCCCAAAAAATTAGACTGAAGTGGGTAAAAAAAGGCCAAAAATCCACACGGCTCGGCTAACCACATCACTCGAAAATGGCTCGACTGGCTCGGCTTATATGGCGGCTTAGGAACAGTACTACAATCCTCATCTTTTATATATTGTAAAGATTTTTTTAATATAAAGAACCGAACCAGACTGAATTGAATCTGGTTGGTTTTGTTCTGATTTGATTCTATAGTTGGGCATGGAACCAATGGTTCCATATTTTCATTGGTACTCGGTTCGGTCAGAACCCGTATCAAATTAGATCGCTCTCACTCCTATTTGAAACGACTAATTGAGAAGTCTATTGAAGCAAAGATGACTAATTGTTCTCTTGAGCAGAATATCAAACTGCCACCTTTAGCAACCACAAAGGGTAAGAGAGAAAGCAATGGTAAATATTAGTAGAAGTGTATAAAGAAGAGGTATGAAAAGGAAGGGTCTTATGATGAGGAGATTGCGATGAATAGAATAAAGAGGAAAATAGGTAGGGAAAAATCCGAGGATTGTGATGAAGGTGGAAACTTGAGTTTAGGTCATTTAGGTAGTGGGAATTTATAGTTTCACCCAGGCTTTGATGTGTCACGGTTTGTTCCATTTACAGGGTTTAATCCACCTCAAGTGCCTTTCTCTCTTCCATGTTCTGGAAAGGAAGAAAGGGTATGCTTTGTACCGAGCAACATGATAGCTCTGCAAGTTGGCATTTGAGAAACTAAAATCTTTGTTCCTTCTCGAACAATACAAATCTTAGGCATAAACCATATGACTACCTTAAGCAAATCTCGAATAATAGACTCAACGTTAAACTACTTTCCATATATACCTCAAGTCTGAATTTAAGTCAACACTTCAGAAAGATTCAAACAATATCAAAAATATATTTTACTTTATCTGATGCTCGACCTCCAATGTGTGTATGTGATTAACCAATATTGAACTCACATCCATACTAAAACACAACCCCATTCATCTTGTTGTCAGTTTTTCCTCACATTTCTCATGTAAGATCACTCCTTATGCTTTTCTCTTTAATCTAGAGGTATTTCTAGCATATGTGGGTTCCTTATAATCATTATAATGTGTTTTTACACACAAAAGTAATAATAATTAGATACTTGTAAAGCTGGAAAGAAGATATTAAGTATTTCTCAAATTCACACTGTCAGTTTCTAGAGTTTTGATCTATGTAACAAACTTTGGGTCGATGACTTCCAAATCAGATGACTATAGGGCACCATGTTTTAGATATCCTAACAGATTTAATAACTCGAGTTATAAAGGTTACGAAAAGGGGTAGAAGATATATCACACTTTTTTTTAATATGAAACTAGAATTTTAAAAATGTTCGTGCTCGTTCTAGAATCCTTAACTCAAACTCGTTCAACCAAATGTGGGATCCAAGAACTCCAAACCATCAAACTTTTATAAATATATACAAACACTAGCCTTCCCACACCCAAACTACTTTTTAGTAGTTTGGTTACTATATTAAGGATCTAGGAATTCAACTGAAGCCTAGGTCAACAATGTCAACAATTCCATCCACATAATTAAGTCATGCCTCGACATAAGTCACAAGTCAATATTGTCTATGTGCTCAAATAATAAAGTCTAATATGGATAAGTACTCAACTTAAAAATACAAGTTACGGTGTTGTCCAATATTCTAACTAAAACTGTACTCTACTCAAACAAATAAGTATCATCATTGGCGGAGTTTACGGTGATGACAATGGATAGTGCGATGTCGGGTAGATGGGTAGTGATGGGCAAGCGATGGCGCTAGTAGCTATTTTTTGGGTTTTGGTGTTGGGATAGGGAGTGGAGATGGGGGTGTTTGGAGAAGACAAACGTTATTTTTGTTTTTATTTTATTTAGTTTTTGTTTAATTATTTAATTTTAGAAAAATATAAATTCACTATTTTACCCTTCACTTAATTTGTTAAATTGAGTCAAACATTTAATTTAAGGGTTGATTAATAGATAAGTGGATTCTGTCAAATGGATTACAATGAAGTTTTGGACTGTGAACGCAAAAATGAAAAGTTAAAGTGTATTCTGTTACAAAATAAAACGTTTGAGACATCCGCTGCAATTTTCCTTTTCAAAATTAATAAATTTGTGATTTTTGTTTTCCAAAAAATCAAGTTGTCACATTTGTGAACCCTTACAAAAATTTGGTCATATTTGAAACCCCTAATAAAAATTTGTGTCTATAATTTAATTAATTAGACCACGGTCACAATAACACACAATTTATGGTTAGTATCACGTATTAGTCACAAACTCGGACTCCATAAAGTCATGGTTACAAAGACACAACTTGTACATACAATTACATATTTTAATCATAAATCATGCATTTAATAGGTCACAAATCATCCAAATTTATGGTCACAAAGATATAATTTGTAGGTCACAATTATATATTTAGTCACAAATCACATATTTAGCTGGCCTATTGATCAGAAATTATCCAATTATCCAATTAATTGAATATACACACTATTGTCCCACCCTACCCTACCCTTATCTCCTATTTTTCACCTGCTTTCTTTTTCTCGCCACCACAGCACCATCGTCCACAATTACTGGTTTTTTCTTACCCAACCTCACAACACCCTACACCACTCCCCATCACATTTACAACCGTAGAGAGAGACAGACAGACAGACTAAAAAATGGTCTTCATTGTAGCCCTCAACTCTATTCTCCCCAGACTCCACCACCACCTCAACCATCACCACAAATGACGTGTCACCTAGTGGTGGACCCAGCACTTGGCGAGGGGGTGGGACCGCGTGTGCTAGACTTCGTCAGAATAGTTGACAGACTATGGTGGAAGGAAGGGAAGAATCGTAGAAGACGACCGTAATCTGGTTTTTTTTTTCTTTCTTTTTTTTTTTTTTTTGTTGAAGTCTGGGCTTATTCCAGGCTTCCAGCTGTGGGACTTTTTAAAAATAATCAGGCCCAGTCTAAATTGAATGGATCCATTACCAATTTAATCTATATGAATTTTGTCTACTATAAATCTGTAATTGCAAGAACTCAAGAGGAGAAGAAACTGTAAATCTGTCCAATTTAACATATACAAGAAACTATTCATAGCCAAATATGTGAACTTTAATGAAAATTAAAGAAAAATTTCCAGTCATGACCAAGAACAAAAAAAAAGCCAGAATAGTCCCCTGAGCAAACCAATACAATGGCCCAACAACCCAGTTGTTAAAATATGCAGCCACAACCGTTGATCCAAAAACCACTAAAACATCCCTTACAATATAGGACAAAGACTTCCAAGGATTCTTAACCCAACAATGTTTAGGAATTGCTGCTTTAATATCAGACAATTTAAATGGAGGTGGAGCAGCATAATGAAAAGATTCATCCCCATTGAGGGGTTTTCCCCCTTCTTTATTTTCTTCCATCGGCTGAATCCTCAACGGTGCACTCACTTTCAATCCCCAGTTTCTCTCCCTAATCCCACTTTTTAAAGTAAACAAAGAGAATCCCCCTAATGTTGAGAAAATCTTTCAATCAAAATTACAGTCAACAAATCGTTTTAGTATCACACGTTAGGATCTAAGATGTTTTACAAGAGTTCAAATAAAACATTCATTTTTAGCATTATTTAATGTCCATCTCAGTGCACCGTAGTGGAGTGATTTGACGTACATTGCACTATAAAAAATATTAGATAAAAAATATGGATCATGCTACATGTACCGAATTTTTTTACCACTACTCACAATGGGGTGGGGACCACATTGTCGAAATTTTTAAATACACGCGAGCCCCACGTATTGTGAGAGGGAGTAATCCATTATGTACAAATGGATTAACCCAAAAAATATTAGGCTCTAATCACATGCCAACTATAGATGGAAATTTTTATCTATTAGCAGCATATAAAATAACATTTCTATTGATTGAAAAGGAAAGTGTTTTGTTCTTAATAGTAATGATTTCGAAATTAATTGTGTTAAACCGTTTACCATTCTCCTAACTAATATTTATCAAAAGTTTGGAATGTAAATTCAGTAGCATTGACAAGACACGCTATCTTGATGGTATTTATGAAAGTTATGCTTATACAATAAAATTTGAACAATTAATCTTCTAGAATTCGAAGTTGTGAATATATAATAACAACATGCAATCGTCAATTATATATCTATTAGATACAAATAATATTTAGATAGTCACATAGAGGGTAACACAACTATATATCATGCTAGTTAATTTTTTTTAATAAAAAAAATAGAAAATTCAATCTCAATTTTAGCTAGTCAAGATATATTGACCAATATACTTTAAGAACAAGTAATACATGAAGATTCATTATATTCAAAACAATTATAGTCTTTCAAAAGATATTCTCAATAATTTTTCGTTTCATTATTGACTAGAGATGATATAATCAATCATGTCAAATAATAAAATCTTTGGGACGGTGGACTTCTGATTCAATAGGTAGTTACTTCAAGCCATACTTATTTATAGAGTTTGTTTGAGCCACATTTTTATTGAGAATATATTTTGTAATAGCAACTTTTTTTTTTTTTTTTTTTTGAAAAATGTATAGTTAAAAAGTAGAGAGAAATTTCGAGTTTACGTGGAAAACTGATTTTTTATAGAATGATGATAATCAAACAAGGGCTCAATAGAAGAGAACAAAATATTATACTATTAAGGGCATGTCCGAGCCCCATTTTTTGGGTAGATAGTATATATTTTGGAATAGTGGATTAATGAAGAATGTGAGGTTTAAAAATGAAGGAAAAAGTTTTTGGATTACGTGTAATATTATTTTTATTGAAGAATACGTGATTGAGAAGAAGAGAAATAAAAATATATTTTGAAAAAAATGGAGATCAAACGAGCCCTAAACTTTTTTCAATATTTGGTTCTTCCAGACCTTCAATATTAATTTTGCAAATCAATTTGATCTTAAAGTGATTATCTAAGTAGTAATATATTATATTGTGGCAATGAAAACAACTTTGGGAAATGATTCCGTTCAAATTCGTGATTAAACAACCACAAATGACTATTTTCATATAGGGTCCGTTTGATACGCTCTATTTTCCATGGATTTTTCATTTTCCAACTTTTCAAATTTTCCACCTTTTTGAGGAAAATAAATTCTTGATGTTTTAGTGAGAAAATATTTTCCAACTTTTCAATTTTTTTTTTTTTGTTTTTGCAATTGGAAAAAATTCTAGACACAATGGTAAAATAAAATTTCACTTTTCTTGACAATTTTCATGCAAAACAAAGCCAATGGAATGGTATTCGGTATGGTTTTTTTTTTTCAATTTTTTTTTTTTTTGGCAATTGAAACAAATTCTAGACCCAATGATACAAAATATTATCACTTTAATGAATAATTTCCATAAAAAACGAAATCAAACGGATATCAAACTTTCAATATTTTCCATGGAAAATTATACCAATTAAATACAATTAATTACAATTTTCAGCAAAATAATTTCTAGGAAAATCTTTTCCCTGTAAAATATTTTTCTTTCCACCCATTTTCCACCTTTCTATCAAACGGACCCATACTTATTAAGAAGCATTTGCAAGAAAATCAAAAATGTCGCCATCATATTCAAATCAATGTAACAAAGTGTTGGATCAATGGTAAGAGCCAAAGCAAATGATTGAGACCAAAAATATAATACTTTCTTCGGCTACCTTTTAGGTTTCATTATAAAGAAATTTCCTGTCAACTATTAAACGAATTTGGAACAAATAACCTTCTAAAACTCAAAAATATATTCTCTATTCAACAATATGTTAATTGTAGAGCTTTCAAGCATAAGAACCTTTTGATATTGGTAAAGAGATCGTTGATATACGAACTCAATTCAACTATGCACAAAATATTCTATGATCTAATATTGCATGGATTTAAAATATGCCATTGGAAATAATGTATTAAAACTGTTAGTCATGACTCTCGAATATCATTTTTTTTACAATTCATTAAATTCTGTTCGAGCCTCATTTTTGGAGAAAATGAGTTTTGTAAAAGTGATTTTCTTGAAAAATTTGTGGTTAAAAAGTAGGAAAAATTTATGAATTTACTTGTAAAATTATTTTATTGGGAGAATGTGGTTGGAAATAAGTTTGAGAAAAATTAATATTAATGAAGCTAAACAGAGTTAAGGGTGGATTTGATTGCGAATATAGAATTTGCATGGAAAGCAAATAAATTTTAGGTAATTCAATGGCCTAGAACTTATTTGTATGAAAATTATTAATTAAACGTGTTTGATAGATTTATTTTTCAACCTAGAAAACATTATATTTGTCCATTTTTTATTGTTGGGTAGATGAAAGAGAGAGTTGATAGATAAGAGAGAAAAATAGAGTGAATTTCTTGGAAAATAAAATCCTACCCCCCTTGAAAAAAAAAATTCCTTGATTTTAAGGAAAATATGGGTACATGACGAAAAGTAGAAAAATATTTTTTATGGAAAAAAAATCAATAAAACAGTACAAAAATATGAATTTAGATGGAAAAACACATTTTCCATGGAAAATATTCGCAATCAAATGCACTATAAGATTAAACACTATAATTAGGTGCTCCATTATACTAAAACCAGTAGAAAACTTGACTTATAAAACTTTGAAAATCAAACGCATGATATACACTATGAGAGAGAACTTTACTAATTTGATATCACTTCTCGATATGGAAAATAATTAGGGGGCGTTCTCTTTGCTGTTTTCAAGCCGTTTTCTGTTTTCGATTTTTCAAAACGTTGAAAACGTGTTCTCTTTGTCATTTTCGAAAATAGATTTTCGAAAACAAAAAAAAACAATTGTGAAGAAAATGGAAAACGGCTAAAAAGCCGTTTTGGAAATTTTCAATACAAAACACCCAACAATTGGAAAACAAGGGAAACGCTCCAAACGCATCTCTCCCTTCTCTCTTCCAATTCCGTCTCTTCCTTCTCTCTCTTCCAATCCCACTCCCTCCGTCCTGCTATCACTGCCATTGCCATAGCCCAGAAGCATCGCTACCCAGCTGCAACTAACGGCGCCTGATATACCGCCACTATCCGCTAAGATTGAGGTGTCGGTGGAGGATTTGGCGGTACTGCAGTTACTCGACGTAGCGGCTGAGAAGAAGATTGAGCGGCTGGCCTTGAAAGAAAATAAAATTTGTTCAAATTCATGAAGTCTCTTTACGAGGTTCAAGCAAGAATCAATTTTGAGTGTTGGCTAGCTCCTCAAGAAAATAACCCCCAAAACGCAAGCGACAAAATAATTCATCAAGCAGGTTAGATTTTTCATTTGTTATATTTTAAATTATTATTTTTCAATTAGTGTAGGGATGCGTTGAATGAAATATATTAATTAGATTAATTTGGTAGTTCAAATTAGGGATGGTTAGAAATTAGAATTCGTCATTTTTCAAGTTAATTGGCTGTAGATGAGGTGTAATGATGGATTAACACACAGAGTTTTCTTTTTGAAAATACCGGTACAATTTGGTGAAGATGAAGGTAAAGAAGTGCAGGGGAGTAACTAGTGAAGTTACGGATTGGTTGAGGGCAAGGAGGATATCATTGGCTGTGAATTTGGACGCAGATGAGATTGAACCAGAGGCCATTGGCTTTGAATTTGTAAACTTGACCTGCTCGACTGACTTGCATAACTTCAAATGAGGTTTAACTTGACTCAATTAACAACTGTAAACCAACAAAAATACATATTACTATAACTTCAAATGGAGGCTGAACTAAAGGAGAATAGTAAAAGGGCAAAACCCAATAAAGATACACGTCAAACACACATTCGTTATAGTAGACTATCTCGAGAAATTTAATTCAGCCAACATTTCTATCTATTTGTTTTGTTTGGTGTTGCCTTCTTTAAATTTGCATAGTTATTTTGGAGCAAAAGTGCGTGCTTTTGTTCTTGTATGGAATAACCAATTTACAACCCGGAGGATTTTGAGCCAATATTCAACTGTGAAATGCCTTTGGAATAAATATGTTCTGCTGTTGGCTTTAAGCTAGTGGTTGACATGGTGTTTTGGCTAATTTCCTTATCATTTGTTCATGCAATAATGCATGTTGGCATATTTGGTGTATCTCATTGATTGCTACCAGAAACTTTGGCTTCACATGCTTGGGGTTTCGATAGCGAACTAAGTTTCTACTACATATGTGGTAAAACATCTTTAGATCGGATTCTTCTTATCTTATGCTTTTATTTGTTCATCTTATCGTTTAGTGAGAGTGATGGTGTTTATTCAAAGACTGCTTGAAGGCATTCCAGAGACTACATGATGTAATTGGATTTTGAGAGTTGAAGGCATTCCAGAGACTGCTTGTCTTGACCATGAGAAGAGCTCTTATTGTGCAATTATTGAATAATGGTCGTTGCTTGCTACTGCAGTATCTATAAAAGATTAATTGTTAATCCAAAGAAATTGGGAACTGTTGTTTGTAATTTGTGTTAAAGGAATTTGTAAACTATGTGAGCTAATTATCATAATTTGAGATCTTGGGGTGGACAAATGTTGGGCGTTGTTCTTTTGTCTCCTTTTCTCCCATGTCCCAACTATGAGATAATTTCTCCATGCCTGCTTGGTTTCTACTTCCTCCTCCCTGTCCCTTCTCACTTTTTGAGTTTATACATAAACTTAATTTATTTAGAAGATAGGGATAATTAAAAATAAATTTGAGACAAATAAATTGTGAAAAATCGGACAGGACTTTATAAGATTATTGATTTAAGGGGATGCAAGAAAGTGTGCTGAAATCAAGCACCCTCTTTCTCTTTGGACTCCATTACAATGTATTTTGAAAAAATAAATTTTAGAATAGTGAATTTTTGAAGAATTTGTAGTTAAAATGGAAATTTTTTGAATTTACGTGTAATTTTTGTCATGACACGTAAACTTTTAATCGTATCGATTGAAGTGTTTTGCTAAATGTAATTTAGGTTGCATTTTTTATATCTGGAAAAAAACATTTTAAGTTTCACTAACTTCAAATTTTATATGTTAGTTAATACTATATTAATATTAAACCATTAAAATTTATTGAATAATCATATTTTTTAAATAAAATATTACTAAATTTTTTTTCAAAATTTCAAAGTAAACGCGTTTTCCATTTTTATGTTTTCGGAAACAATTTTTCAGAATGGCAAAAAGAACGCATTTTCAGAAATCTCAAAACAGACACTCAAAACACAAAACACAAAATGAATTCAAAACTCAAAACACAAAATTAAAACATGAAGAGAACGGCCCCTTATTAATTGAATGAGGAACAATTAGTGCTAATATATAAAAAAATAGCCATGAAGAATCAGTCACGGCCTACGACGGGCTTTGGTTGATTGTGTTAAGAAATATAGTATTATTTTATTTTATTGTGTATTAAAGGTAGAATAGTCTTTTTAGTTTCCCTTATTTTAGACTATATATAGTCTCTTTATATTTAGGTTTTGTATTAACTTTTCATTATGCATTATTAATGAAACCCTAGCCTCCCTTTTTTTTTGAATTGTTTAACATGGTATCAGAGCAAAATTTCATGGGACAAAATTTAATCTCAAACACAGCTTTCGCGGATCCAACTTTTGGTGATTTCGAGACAAGTTCGATAGAGTTTTCTTTCCGTTTTGCAATCTGGTATTTTGTTTTCATTTCTTTTGAGATCTGTTTTTCCTTATTCTTTGATTATGACTACTGAAAGAGACGATTCGCTTCAGTCTGTGAGTGTGAGGTTGGATGGAAATAATTATTCGTATTGGAGTTATATGATGAGAAATTTTCTTAAGGGCAAAAAGATATAGGGATACATTAGTGGAACTTTTGTGAAACCTAAGAATACCGATGAGGATTATGATGGTTTGGTAGATACTTGGGAATCAAATAATTCGAAAGTCATTACTTGGATTAACAATTCTGTTGAGCATTCCATAGGCAGAGAGTTGGCGAAATATGAGACAGCAAAGGAGGTTTGGGATCATCTGCAAATGTTATTCACTCAGTCAAATTTTGCGAAGCAGTATCAATTGGAGAATGACATACGAGCTCTTTAGCAGAAAAATATGAGTATCCAGGAGTTTTATTCTGCTATGACAGATCTTTGGGATCAATTGGCTCTTACAGAATCGGACGAATTAAAGGCATGTGCACCCTATATTGCTCGTAGAGAGCAGGTGCAGTTTTTAACTGCACTTCGCAGTGATTTTGAGGGACTTAGAGGTTCAATTTTGCATCGTTCTCCATTTCATTTTGTTGACTCAGTTGTTAGTGAGCTATTGGCGGAAGAAATACGTCTCAAGTCTTATTCTGAAAAGGGAATCCTTTCTGCTTCTAATCCTTCCGTGTTAGCAGTGCCTTCTAAGTCAATTTCTCATAATCAGAATAAGTTTTACGGAATGGTTACTCCCGATGAGTGCAGTTTCTGTAAGCATAAAGGTCATTGGAGAGCTCAGTGTCCTAAGTTGAGATAGCCGAATCAATCGCAGCAACAATTTCAAGCTTGGAAGCCTGGAAACCAGTCACAATCGAATGCTCATAGACCACTTCATGGCTATAGACCACCACAGTCTAATACAGCAGCAGCAGCTTCATCAGGTCTCTTCACCGATCCCAGTACTCTGGCTGAGCAATTTCAGAAGTTTCTCTCCTTACAGCCACAAGCTATGTCTGCTTCCTCTCCTTCCGTAGGTCAGTTGCCTCATGGTTCTTCAGGTATGTCACATTCTGTATGGGTCTTGGATTCTGGTGCTTCACATCATATGTCTCCAGATTCTTCATCTTTTGCTTCTGTGTCTCCTTCGTCTTCTATTCCTATCATGACTGCTGATGGCACTCCTATACCTTTAGCAGGTGTTGGTTCTGTTGTCACACCTCACTTGTCTCTCCCTAAGTTTATCAATACCGAAACTCACATTAAATCTTGCTTCTGTTGGTCAGTTATGTGATTCTGGTAATTTAGTCACATTTTCCTCTTCTTCTTGTTATGTGCAGGACCTGCAATCTCAGAAGCTGATTGGGACAGGCCGTAGGAAGGGTGGACTATATATTTTGGATGAGCTAAAAGTGCCAGTTGCTGCTTCTACTACTAGTGTTGATTTGTCTTCTTTTCGTTTGAGTCCTTCTTCTTCTAGTTTTTATTTATGGCATTTTCGTTTAGGTCATGTTTCGTCTTCTCGTTTAAGATTTTTGTCTTCCACTGGAGCGTTAGGAAATTTGCAACCTTGTGATATTTCTGATTGTAGTGGATGTAAACTGACAAAATTTTCAGCGTTACCTTTTAATCGAAGTATTTCTGTTTTTTCTTCTCCTTTTGATTTGATTCATTCTGATGTATGGGAGTCTTCTCCTGTTACCACAAAAGGAGGGTTTCGATATTATGTTTCTTTTATTGATGATCATACTCGTTATTGTTGGGTTTATTTAATGAAACATCGTTCTGAATTCTTTGAGATATACCAGGCTCCCAACAATAGTACGATATAAAGTAGGATCCGACAAAGGTAAACCATCAGAAGAAGAATACTTTGCATTAACCTCAATGGGAGTATCAACAGTTTTATTATCAGTAAGTCTATTTTTTTTTTCATTCTCTTGTCAAAACTCAACATTCTGCTGTTATCAAATGTTTTAGGTGTGATTTGGGTGGGGAATACACTTCTAATAGATTTTGTGAGCTTCTTGCCTTAGATGGAACCATTCACCAAACTTCGTATACTGATACTCCTGAGCAAAATGGTGTTGCTGAAAGAAAACATAGACACATTGTTGAAACTGCTCGCTCTCTCTTGTTGTCTTCTTCTGTTCCTAGTGTGTTTTGGGGTGAAACTGTTCTTACTGCTGTAGGTTTGATTAATACAATTCAATCTTCTCATATTTCAGGTCTTTCTCATTTCGAAAAGGTGTATGTGTATGCCCCTGATTATTCTTTCTTTAGAGTTTTTGGTTGTACTTGTTTCGTTCTTCGTCCTCATGTAGAACGTAGTAAGTTGTCATCTCGATATGCTATTTGTGTCTTTCTTGGTTATGGTGAAGGTAAAAAGGGATATCGTTGTTTTGATCCAACAATTCAGAAACTTTATGTGTCTCATCATGTTGTTTTTCTCGAGCATATACCTTTATTTTCTATTCCATCCACTACTCATAATTTGACTAGATCTGATCTTATTCGTATAGATCCATTTTCTGACGATTCTGATAGTTTGTCATCTCAGGTTCCCAGTACCTCAAATACCTCTTCTCATGTTCTTACCCCGTTATCTTTACAATCAACTCGTATTGATCATTCTGCAGGTGCTGACACTTTACTATCCGGTATACTTGGAGGTCCCTCTTCTCCTACGGTCCCTCAAGCTCCGTCTGAGATTGTGGATCCACCTCTACGTCAATCCACACGCATTCGTAAGGCTACAAAGTTACCAGATTTTGCTTATTTTTGTTATTCTTCATCTTTTACTTTATTTTCAGCTTCTATTCATTGTCTCTCTGAGCCATCTTCCTATAAAGAGGCAATTCTTGATCCTCTTTGGCAGCAAGCTATGGATGAGGAACTTTCTGCTTTGCATAAGACGGGTACTTGGGATTTGGTTCCTCTACCTCCTGGTAAGAGTGTTGTGGGTTGTCGTTGGGTGTATAAGATCAAAACTAATTCTGATGGATCAATTGAGCGATACAAAGCTCGGTTGGTTGCAAAAGAGTACTCTCAACAGTATGGTATGGATTATGAGGAAACATTTGCTCCTTTTGCAAAAATGACTACTATTCGTACTCTTATTGCAGTAGCTTCCATTCGTCAGTGGCGTATCTCTCAACTTGATGTTAAAAATGCTTTTTTGAATAGAGATCTTCAAGAAGAAGTTTATATGGCACCCCTTTCTGGTGTTTCACATGATTCTGGGTATGTTTGCAAGCTAAAGAAAACATTATATGGTCTCAAACAAGCACCTCGTGCTTGGTTTGAGAAATTTTCTGTTGTGATCTCTTCCCTTGGATTTACTTCTAGTAGTCATGATTCTGCTCTTTTTGTTAGATGCATTGATGCAGGTCGTATCATTCTATCTTTATATGTTGATGACATGATTATTACTGGTGATGATATTGATGGTATTTCAGTTTTGAAAACAGAGTTAGCTAGACAATTTGAAATGAAAGATTTGGGTTTTCTACGATATTTCTTGGGTATTGAGGTAGCCTACTCACCTAGAGCTTATCTTCTTTCTCAGTCAAAATATGTTGCAGATATTCTTGAGCGGGCTAGACTTACTGATGATAAGACTGTTGATACTCCCATTGAGGTTAATGCAAAGTATTATTCTTCTGATGGTTTACCTTTGTCGGATCCTACTTTATATCGTACTATTGTTGGGAGCTTGGTATATCTCAGTATTACTCGTCCAGATATTGCATATGCAGTTCATGTTGTTAGTCAGTTCGTTGCTTCTCCTACTACAGTTCATTGGGCATCTGTTCTTCGTATTTTGCGGTATCTTCGGGGTACAGTCTTTCAGAGTCTTTTATTTGCATCCACATCTTCCTTGGAGCTGCGTGCATACTCTGATGTTGATCATGACAGTGATCCCACAGATCGCAAGTCTGTTACTGATTTTTGTATTTTTTTGGGTGATTCTCTTATTTCTTGGAAGAGCAAGAAACAATCTATTGTTTCTCAATCTTCAACCGAAGCAGAATATTGTGCTGTGGCATCTACTACCAAAGAGATTGTTTGGCTACGTTGGTTACTTGAAGATATGAGAGTTTTTCTTTCTCATCATACTCCTATGTATTACGACAACCAGAGTTCTATTCAGATTGTCCACAACTCGATTTTTCATGAACGGACTAAGCACATTGAGATCGATTGTCACCTTACTCGTCATCATCTCAAGCATAACACAATTACTTTGCCTTTTGTTTCTTCTTCTTTGCAACTTGTAGATTTCTTGGCAAACTCTCGATACTTGTAACTGCCGCATCGTGAGTTTGAGGAGAGATGTTAAGAAATATAATATTATTTTATTTTATTGTGTATTAAGGGTAGAATAGTCTTTTTAGTTTCCCTTATTTTAGACTATATATAATCTCTCTATATTTAGGTTTTGTATTAACTTTTCATTATGCATTATTAATGAAACCCTAGCCTCCATTTTTCTTTTCTTTTTCTTTGAATTGTTTAACAGATTGAATATTGCGCAATAGTTCCAACATTCTTTTTTAGAAAGCATTAATTCAATATTACGTTAAAATATTTACAAAACAACAATAAAACATTGTTTTAGAATATTAATATGTATAAAAATTATGTTTCAGGCCACAATATTTTGCCAGAATATTGTTACATTGTATTTTTTTTGCTTCGTGAACATTAAAATAATATATTTCTTAATTATTAATAAAGTTATAATTCGAGGAAAACAATAAATCATTTTTATAATATATTGATTTGGGCATAAATTTGTGTTTTTTTTTTCAAGAGAAACAACATAATATTCTTCTACTACATTAATACATAAAATTAACTCAAATTCTAAAAGAATATTGATTGTAAATTTATAATCTTTCAAGAGTAATAATATAATATTTTTCAAGAATACTGGTATATAAAAATTATGCTACTTAAGAAGCAATAATATAATAATCTCATAATATTAATCAATAAAGTTTACTTTTCAATAGTAACGATCCAGTATTCTTCTAAGATATTAATTTATATAAAGTTAAAATTCCTAAAAAATAAAAAAAATAATTTTTTTCAAGAATATTGACTTTAATAATTTATTCTTTTTTAGGAGCAGTAGTTAAATCCAAAGATTTAACTATTATGCATCCAATCTTACCAAATGAAATTAAAATAATTGTAAAACTAGACTTAGCTGGATTTTAAAATCTATAAAAAAAACTAAAATTTTTGAAGGGAGTTTATATTTGACATATCTAGAAAAACTTTTATGTAACTCACAAATCTTGAATGAAAAGTTTAGTGATGTTTATACAATCTTATAAATAAATAAAAAACAATCTTACTAAACATGTATTACAAACTAGAGAAAAAGGACAAATGAGTCAATAGATTTGTGTGAATTTTATTGAGAGTTTAAGCCCGTTATTTTATAGGTAAGTATTAAAACTGCAAAAGTACAATAATCATTCACTTATTTGTATTTAATTTACAATAAAACTTATATTTCTCTTTCACCAAAGATGGCATAATAAATTTGTCCTGTATAATTAGTGTCCTTATAGAGTACAAGACTTGTATAAAACAAAAGAAATCTTCTTGTAAAAAAATGATGCAATTTGAAACAAACAACTATGTTGGAAGATATATTATTCATAAGAAACATTTACTTTTACTAGAACACTAAACGCAGAATGCTCGTAACATTACTTATACTGTGTGCACATAACTTAAAATAGTTATGCTATATATACATAATAGCTCACATACTGATTTACTAACAAATGATGTGGCCAGAATTAATTGGAACAAAATTTCATCAATTAAATAACTTCCCCACTTACATTTTGACACATTATAATTATGTAAAAACATTATGTAAATAGTTATATACATGAAGCATTTTTCTACTTAAAATATCTAGAAACAGAGTATGCACGGGAATTTACATACAAACATGAAAATGAGGGGAAAAAGTTGAGAAGAAAATGGTGGATCTATTAAATTTCTTGTATGGGAACTCCTGCATCTATTTGGTACTTTTACAGCCCACTTGATCTCCTCAGTAATATGAACTAGCAAAGATATTCTATATCGCCACCTGTTTTACCTGTTTCATTTGTGCAATTCTTATGATTCATACCTGTTTAGAGAACAAGGGTAAACTGAAATCTTGATACAAGTACTAAGCTGTAACTAATAAAATATCCTTGGTTCAACAGTAACACTTATAATTAGATCCAAACCTCCATTTCTGACAAAGATGAAACCTCTGATGCAATTCCACTCCATGCCAGAAGTTCAGTACAATCTATGTTTTGACAGCAGGGGGACTGAAAATAGGATAGTAAGTATCCAGTTCGAGCTGTTCTAGGATATCTTGGGTACTCCAAAGATACGAGGAGTGACGATCAATTATGCTAGTTACGTCAACCTGTCAAAGTCAATGGAGAGCCACTATAAGACAAAAACGAAATCCCTATCATATGCTATGCTTTTTTGTGTTGTGTTGACCAGCATTAATAATAATACCTACATTTTCAATTCCAGGCACTTCCACTGGTTGAATTCCCGCCAATCCTTGTGTAAGAAGACTGTCATAGGAAAATGGAAACATCAAATTTGGAAAATCAACAAGCAAGAGAGTGGACAACAAAATTCACTTGTTCCTACTAACGGCCTTGGGCATATATTTCAATTCAAAAAGCAAGATGTAATTTACCCATCAATTTCACAATCCTAAAAATTTCAACAGTAGATTTAAGAGTTGCGTACTTGGCACGGAATGCAATTCCAAGTATCCAATCATTAGTAGAATATGCATTCACAAATCTCCCAGCCACCACCTGCACAATGAAGAAGGCTAAACATATGCATTAACAGTAACAGATTATTCTTGATACAATATCAATATTTGTGATTATTAGTGCAGAAGGTAAAGCAACAATGCCTTTCGAGTAGCTTCCCAATTCATATCTTTAATTGCAATGGGTGCTCCAAGTAGAACAACTCTTTCCACAAGTCCAGCTGACAAAAATTGGGGGAGTGAATCATTATTATAGAATACAGAACTTAAAAGAGATTTTATTTTGGCAGTGGTGTTCCCACCTAAAAACTTTTGAGTTGTTGAAAGGACAACGACATCCAGACAATAATTTTTCTCAAAGGAAGCACATGAAATTATTGATTTACAATTAGTTGTGGGAGGCCGTGAATCTTAATTCTGTGACATGTCAATATTCTAAATCTAATTCCATATTAAATCACCATCTTATCTTAAATGTAAGTTGTCGAAAAGGGCAAGATTTTAATCACTCACACCTTCAACTGGAGGTGGGGGTGGAAGGGGTATTGTGAATTAGAAGTCATCAGAATAACAGGACCCAGGTTTATATATTTAAAGTCAAATTTGTAATGTGGTTAGAGTTGATACACCATAGAAATTTCCAGAATCACTTGTTTGAATTCTTAAACCTGCCAGTACTTCTTTGTTAATTTGATGGTCAAGGACTGGGAAATAAATGAGGCTCCAAGAAAATGCTAATCTAGTAATTTTCTATGACCAAGAGAGCATTTGAGGAAAGAAGCAAAGACTAGTAAAACCCAAATGTTTAGCTCATTCTAAGGTTTGAAGTTTCAACATTGAGAGACAGAACAACGAGATTTTTAAGCGCAAGTCCAAAGCTAGTAATAAGATAATAAGGTAAAATCCCATGTCAAATACTAAATTGTAATAAAAAAGCAGAAATAGATCAATCATTTCTAGCATTTCATTCTGTCACAAACTTCGAACTATCGCCCATTCTATGTTTATGGTAGCGTGTGCAAGGAACTCTATAGACTACTGGTACAGTACTTGCCTACTAATGCCTAAAGTGTTCGAGTCCATGTTGCCAGGTTCTAGCTATCCAATCCATAGAAAATCTTGTTTAATTTGGCCTATTATAAATGAGCATGCGCCTCCCATATCATAAAAGAATTGGGCCCCTAAATTAGGGATATGTTAAAAATATAAAGAGATGAACATGTTTCACCTTTCTTTATACTCTTCAAGTCTTAATAGCCTTAACTTTTTCCAATCATCTTAGGATGGAGCAATAAACTGTGCCAAAGATTAGTGGGGTCAGCCAGAAGGTGTTACTCACCACTATTTTCACTTTCAGCCAAAATCTGGAGACAACTAAAAATAACTCTTGCACCAAGTGAGAAACCTACAAGTGTCACAGGCCTGGAAATTCATGAACAGCCAGAAATAAAAATTGGAGGAATAGTAAACTCTAACTTCGAATGTAATTCAATAAGGATAATCACAATTTCTTCTTTTCTACTGGCATACCTATGTCCTTGCAATCCCTTTAACAATACTTCAGCAAGCAGTTTTCCAGACTTATCAGATCTACACAAAATGGAATCAAATAAGAACACTCTAAACATGGACAACATCACAATATATGAAAGAGAAGCCATCGTCCTTGCTACATATCATACAGTTGCAACACATACAAAACAAAAAGAAAGAAAAACATTTTCATAAAATGCTTGCCTACCCGCACCCCTAAAGGAAAATTTATCAAAGAAGATAATTGATAGTGTCCAATCGTTTCTCAACTAGCAATTAGGCATTTTTTTTTTTATTAAATATCCTAGATCCAGCAGATCTAAGTAAATATCTGTCCTCCTACCACAAAGATTCAGTTTCATTGGAAATTAATTTTTGAACAGCTTATTTTCCTTCTTGTCATTGTTATCTTATTGACAATCAAGTGACTAGGAAAACCTGTCCACAGCAATTGCCCATTTGCTATCGATAAAGTCAGTAAGAGTAAGTAATGTTGCTGGCCAAGCCAACGCTGTTAAAAGTGAGCTTAGTACAGTCATCATGGCACCTCGCTTCATCATTTCCATGGCAAGTCCTGCAGCAAGTAATCATGTTATGTCACATTGCACAATTCCATTGGAGGTAGCAAGTTAAGCATTATATTCGGCTGCAAGGACAAAATTGTTTACTTGAAGTAAGCCAGTCTTGAATTGCTGTGCTTACAGAAATTAGATTCTTAGACTCCCACTGCAGTGCATACCTAAGAAATATTAAGAAATAACAGCGTCATAAAATATGTTCAGCAGAATACAAGTCTCTACCATATACAGTTGGTAAGAAGGAGACCTGCAACATCATAACCAAGGAGTTTCACTGGACAAATTCTAAAAATTTCAAAAGAAAAATATGCCGTGTTAACATCGCTTGCTTTGTCCAACTACCACGGCTGGCCAGACCTCAACAAGAGAGGATATCATAACATTAATATCTTTAGTTGTAGCGCTAAAACATGTAGGAAAAGACAGTTTACCTCTCCAAGTTATCATGTTGTACTTCCCAAGGTCTTACAAAATCTTCCTTCTCAAAAACAAATCCAGACACCAAGATCTCAACTGCTAGCAGCTGACAAAATAAGCTTAAATGAGGAAATACAAAAAATGCATGTGGCCACAAACAAACACGTTTCCACTTTATAAGAAGTTAAAAATAAATTACTGCAGAAGCTTTCAACATGGACTGTAATATCCACTAAATCACATTAACCAAGCTACCAGGGATTAAAAGGTATGAAAATGTATCCTAACATCTTTTCTTTTTTCTATTTAGGCAAAGCTATAAAACTTACTCCTTGGTTATGATTTTCTCCTATCGCTTTGAACTCAAATTCATCAACGTCTCCAATTCTCCTGGCCATTTTACTACCTGTAAGTCCAGCTCCAGCAGCTGGGTGGATAGAAATGTCAGGAAAAAAAAAAAAAAGATTAAACAAGTAATCTAATGATTTTTCAGATGAATTGAGGTCATTAAAATTGTTATTTCATGGTGTGAAGAGCATAGCATCAGTAATAGCTCAATCACCAACTTTTTATATTAAGATACTCAGCAAGAAAAGGATTCAGACGAGATATTTTGCTATCCTACCAATCCATCTAAGTACTCACCACCAAAAGATGCTGCAACTGCAACAGAACCAGCAACACTTCCTGCAGCAGTGGCAACAGCAGCAAACCCACTTGCTCCAATCACTGGGATTATAGTTCCTAATGTGGGTGCTAAAGCACCAAACCCTGCAGCAATTGCTGGAGCAGCTAAACCTGATGTAGAGAGATGTGGAAGAGTAAATATGTGTATTTCATAAAAACTTGTCTACTTTGACCAAAAATAACTGATCTCTTTCTAGGAATATATACAAATGCACAAACAATCCAGGACAGCAAAAAATGTACCATACCGCCAGTAATTGCCATTAAGGTTCCTCCAGTTAATGCAGCAGCACCTATGATACCTCCACGTTTCCACTTAGCCCATGAGGTGTTTGGAGATTGGGTTTCATCTTTTGATTCTTCCTCTTTTAGTAGAGCCATTGCCGAACAAGCAACCATGGTTTCCATGGCTTCCTGCAAAGACATAATTTCTTGAGAGGACAAATGACTAGATGCAAAAACCAATTCAAAATCCTATCACTACAAAAGCGTACAAAAAATTCCAAGTTAAATTTTTTTTTTTTTTTTTCAACACTAATGCTCTTCTCATGAAAGTTTGACATATTATGTGAGGTTAATAGGCATAGACATGTATCATATATAGTACTTAATAGTTATTTCTCTTAAAGATGGATCATAAAGAAAGAGATCAGATGACTGAAAACAAACAATAACATCTTTGAAAAGAAGAATATAGGACAAAAATGACTTGGTTATTTAACCCTAAACCAAAATCAAGAACTATGTCAAGTCACATTTTCTTTTTTTATTTCGAAAAAGCATTGAGCATCAACACCAACTTTGATTATGGCAATATTAATGACGAGAAAAAGTCATTATTTTTGCTTTAAGCTTTTTAATCAAAATGTCTTGGTCATTAACCCTAAATCAAAATCGAAGAAAACATGAAACTTTTGCAAGTCAAATTTGCTTTCTTTGTCTGGAAACACTTTCCATCAACTCCAACTTTGGTTATACTCCCCAGGATACTATAAGCAGATTTTTAAAACAGGTAAAAAAGATTTCCCACCATTAATGGAACCAGAAATGCCATATTTTATGCAAGAAACTTTTTGATCAAACAAACTTGAATATACCTAAAGTTTTGACCTTCTAATTGGCCAAGGCACATGCTGTTGGGCTGCTAGAAGACTTCATTTATTTATGACCATATCATTTTTCATGCTTGATTCAGAATTAGCAATATTTGTACTTCACTTTGCTTGATGCAAAGGCATGAACATTAAATCCTTCACACTATCCCAACAATTCAGTTCACAAGATAGAGAAGGTCTGCTGCTTCATGTTGATGCACATAATCCTTTTTGTACACTGTTACTGACGCAATCCTAGTATGTAATTTAACATAATATGACATTCCTCAGCTAGGTCCATCATATCTCATATAAGCGCATAACTACTTGGCATTCTTATCCATAACAAGCAACTTAAAGCATTATAAAACAAAATATTATGCCACTAAATGTTAGAAATTTTATAGGGTTTGCACAATATATAGCTGGACAATTGAATATATCAATAATGTGCAAGTATACCAGTTTTATCCACTTCACATTAAACCATGCAGCTAGCAACCGTAATGCCACACGGTGTCTTGCATCATATCCTTTTCTTTGCCTGGTGCATTTCTTGTCATCTCCAGGTATATCTGCCAGACAAGCTGAAAGAAGCTCATATAGAACTGCCACTTTCCTTGGATAACTTACCTCTTCCAATTGTTTTTCATCAAATTCAAAGCTGGCTTGTATATGTACTTGTTCAGTGATAGATGGCTTGTGACTTATCTCCTTTGGACTATTGTCAGGCACTTTTTCCTCTTCCTGTTTAGTTTTGGACACTGTTTCGGCACTCAAAAACTTCTCCTGACAAGCATTCTTATACTCGCGATGCTTCTCCTTTTTGGACTCATCATCAACAGAAGTTCTTTCCATGCTTGAAGCCATGGCATCCACGCCATTTGCCAAAGCATGTTCCTTATCTACAGCTTCTGAAGACATGCCACCACTTTCTTCTGCAAGAAGCCTTAGGAACTGAATAGAAAAAAAAGGGCCTGCAATTAGAATTCATATGCATTCACCGCAACAGATCCTTAGGACATTATAGAATATCACTAATATAATTGTCAGGATTTATAAGCACTTCTGTAATTGCATTTAACCACCGTATATTTCACAATTGAGCATAGGGTGGAACGACATAGTGTAACCACAAATTTCTTATAGTAGCTCAAAATGATCTGACAATGAACATCATGATATACAAATGCTGGTGGGTAAAGCCTAAGCATGTTAAAATGGTATCAAACTTCATGCAGATTGTGAATTGATACGATTTATACAGAAATTGTTACCCTTGTAGTTGGAAACATTATGTTTGGTGAACCAAAAACCTTCTTTCTTTTCTTTTCTTTTCTTTTTTTTTTTTTTTTGGAAACTTCCCAATTTTTTTTTTGATAACCGTGAATGTCCGGGCCAGCTTGCGCGTACCTCAACTAATCCCACGGGGCCCTAAAATTTACAGCCGGATGCTCACCTCAGTGGCTCCGAGGGGACTCGAACTGATGACCATTGGGGAGCAAACTCAAAGCCCGACCAATTGAGCAATCCCTCAGGGTTGAAACTTCCCAAATTCCAGTATGCATAAGGCGAAATTATCGAAATGAAGAAGAAGTCATAACAAAATAAACAACTTAGTCAATGATTGCCAAAATTTCCAATTCTATGCAACAACTCTCAACAAGATTACTCAAGGGCAATAGCTCAACCAGTTTATGACTGTCTTCTAGTGCTATTACTGAAAATATTGTAAGTCAGAGTTTTAAAATTGTGGCCAATGCAACGTACCTCAAGTGGTAAAGGTTAATGTGTAGCAACCGAGAAAATGAAATAAAATAAAATCTTGTATTTCATTTTAAAATAATTTTTCTTGTATAAATCGGAATATAATTTGGATTATGTTAGTTTGTTGCTACGACACTTTCTAAGAGTTCAAACTAAAGTTTTGGTTACGATAGTAATGTTTTGTGCACTTGTTTTTTTTAAAAATTTTTTGTAACGTATCGAAGTTCTCTTAAACGATAAATTTTTATTTTGACGACATGCGTAATTATAATTGTTGCTGCATACATGTTTACTACTTAAATTTTAAGAATTAGTTAAACCGGATATAGTGAACCAAACAACCCCATATTCCATCATAATTATTTTTTTTTCTCACTTACGGTTTTCCTTCACTAATGCAATCACATTTTTTTTTTTATTTCCTTAAGATGACTTTTCATTTTCCTCCCCTAAACATTCCAATTGAATCAAATACTAAATGCCACAACCTCCAAATCACTTAATGCCATTATGTTAATTATAACCAAAACTTACATTTCAATTGAAAAGTTAAAGCGCACGTTACCTCTTAAATCTACCAATTATACACCTACTTAATATGCCATTTTCATTTGTTTTTGTGCCCATTTTGGTTTTTTGCAAGTAGCCATTTCCCTTTTGTATTTTGTATTTGGTAAGCAACAATTTTCTATAACCCCTAAGGCTGTGTTTTCTCTCCCCAACTATTTCACTTATCCATAAAGTTATTTGCCCATTTTCCCATAGACTTAAGGCACCTTAAATTTGGAAATTTTCTAAAAGAAGAAGTGAAGAGAACGCGGTATTTTATTGAGCGCAAGAGGATATTCATACTCCAAGTGTTTAAGGTAGGGGTACTTTGGCACTTTGTAAGTGAAGTAAAAAATATTTGTTTTCGATTTGCATTTAACGTGTTATTGTGTTACTCATGAGAGAATCGAAGCATCCTTTGGCGTTTCAAATAAGAGATGAAGAGGTGATTTATGATACATGAAAGGGGTCATTAAAACCCGAAAGTAAATAGACCGATTGATCACCGATTCATTTTGCAGAATTGATGGTGACACCAATAACCAAAGTTTCATTTCTGAAAATATATATTTTTTACCATTTATTGAAGTGTTTCTTCCTGAGTATTACTTGTGATACTCACTCCTACAAAATTTACAGGTTAAATGAAGGCATGACAAGGGTTTGGCATGGTGGCAAGTGTTCAGCGATTGAAATGCTTTTAACTTTCTAGTAAAATTTTCATTTGTGTAATTCTTTTCATGAATACCTAGACAACACTTTTAAAATGTCTAACTTTCTGTTTCGCATAGTTTTATATATATTGCATGTCGACTATAATTTAGAAACGTTGGAAATGATTGAATTTCAGATTCTGTTCTCTTACTTTAAAATGGTATAACTTGGGCTAAAATGCATGTTTTAGAGTGAAATTAGTGGGGTTTCAAAGGTCTATGAGTTTTCTAATAGCAGTCTTTGTAATTACCCTAAAATATCATCTAGAGAAAAAGTTATGTCCATTTTGGTAGACTGCGTTGAGTCGTTCCGAATTTTCTGTCCAGCATAGTCAAACAATATTTTCATGTTTCAAACATTATCATTGAGACCCCAATTTTTTATTTGATGTACGTATATGAATTTCATAGTCTCTGTTAAAATTTCATAATTTTTAGTCGACGTTTATTAGGCCAAACATAGAGCCCGTTTGGTATCAATTAAAATCCAATTTTAATTGAAAATATAGCCGTTATTGAGTCTCACTTGTCTAATAAAAGTCAACAATAACGATTAGTTTTTCAATTTTAATTCGATTTTAATCTCTCTCAAATGGGCTCATTTTTCTTCCCGCTGCTACGCAACCGAAAGTTGCTGAATTTTCTCGAGATGTTTTTCAAGAATCAAATTACACCATAATTTTCTAAAGTCTATATGGACATATATCTTTCATTTAATACGTTTCAAACTCCAAAATTTTTCTTATTTATAATTTATTTTGGTTAGCATAGAGGTCAACAAAGAGCAGATTTTTTTTTTTTTTTTTGACGCTTCGAGTTCCGAGAATTTGGGGCATTACATAATGCCCTAGCACATGAGATCCAAGATCAAGCCCCGCCAATATGCAGACTATTTAGTTCTTGCATTGTAGTTGTTTTGGTCAGCATTATTGGGGATTTTCATAAGAATAATAACATTTTTTACTTTGTTCTGGATATTCTTACCGGGCATGTTGTATTTCTTGACTATATTTCGATTGGTTTAGTATAATAAATGGACTATTTAGTTCTGGTTAATTATTTACTTGTGCCAGACTAAGTGCATTTATTTCACAGTAATTGACTTTTTGGTGGATAACCATGTCTTCAATAACATATCTCAACTGTTTTGAGTTTATATGCTTAAACATAGGCTTGATCAGAGATATCATCACATACACCACTACTAGAAGCTAAGCTCATTCACAATAAACTTGGAGTTAACCAAATTTATTCGTAATTATGTTTTGGAGATTTTACGATACACAAATGAATTATTATCATCATAAATGAAAACAACACATTCTATTGTTCACCGAATTTACTCATTTTTCATCTTTCATCATCTGTTGTATTAATTTTATCATAGTATTACAGCTTGGCATTAAAAGCATAGGACAAGTCTCACTTAAAAGTTAAAACATTTGAATCAGTTTAATCACATTTTCCCTAGTTTGTGCCATTGTCTCGCCTTAAATATACATTGTGCCAATGTTGCACCTTATTCTCATTAACAACTGAACCATAATTGTAGCTTTTCTAATTCTCCTTCCCAAGTGCAAATGTTGTATAAACAGGGAATTAGTTACTCGTTCCGTTTCGATTAATTATGACATTTCATACCAACTAATGGCTCCTGATTGCATGTCCACTCATTACCAATTAGTTTAGAGACAGATGGATGTTTCAACATGGTATCACAGAGGGTACAGATATGTGAGAATCACCACCACAGCCGTTGAATCTTCCATAAGACTTCAAAGGATAGTTTTGATTCTAATGTATGTGGACACTGTTTCATTACGTTTTCCTCATTCTTATATTTTCAGGACCCAAACAAGAAAATACGGGAGATTGACGTAACTAAAGACCTAGGACTAAAGCCCCAGGGTCGACTGTGTCTTTAAGTCTGGCTGTCACATGTTGTCCATAATAGTTCTACACGCGAACCTAGCTATATAATATTCTTAACCATATTTAGATTCTAATTTTTAGGTAATTACATATTAGATATTAGGAGATCTCCTGTAATTACTCTTTTCCTTGTAAAGTGTTTGGCTTACTGCCTTTTTTAATGAGAATTACCACAAAGGCAAATCAAATTTTTCCAAAGCTCTCTTGGTATTTTGACATGGTATCAGAGGTACAACTCTGAACCGTGATCAATTCTTGTGCGAAGGTGTTCTGGTGCATCGGGGATTTCACTCATCTTGTGCAACTCTTGTGGATGATTTCTGGACTTCTTTTTATGGTGCAAGCAACTATTCTGTGTAATTTATGCCTACTCTTCGTGCACTATCTCTGGTTAGTTGGTTTTGGAGTTTTGCTTCTATTACTGATCTTTGCTGCTGTATCACGTCATTTGACAAGTTAGGTTTTTTTTCACGTTTGTTTTACTTGAATGAATTATTCTGCTAGGGAGTTTTGAGTTCCAATAGTGAAGACATAATAGAGATGAAAGGAAATCTTTTCTTATTCTCTTCTCAATAATTTTATAGCAATCGCTACCTCAATATATACAATGTATTGTAAAATAAATAAGGAAAAAATAATATTCTAACTAAAGGAAGAATAATCTTTCCTAACTAAGCAAATATTCCAATAATCCCATAATTGATATGAGATTCCTTTTTCTACTTCCCCTCAAGTTGGATTATAGATGTTGATCATATCCAACTTGCAGATGAAGTCATTGAAAATTTGTCTAGGTAGCCCTTTGGTGAATACATCTGCTGTTTGTTCTCTAGTTGGAACGTAGATCATGCAAATGATTCCATTTTGAACTTTCTCTTTGATGAAGTGCCTGTCGACCTCTACATGTTTGGTTCTATCATGTTGAACTGGGTTGAGTGAGATGTTTATAGCTGCTTTATTGTCGCAATAGAGTTCAATTGGAAATTTCATTGTAACTTGTAATTCTTCCAACAGTTTCTTTAACCATAGTCCTTCACATATTCCTTGTACAGCTGCTCTAAATTCTGCTTCAGCACTACTTCTGGCTACTACATTTTGTTTCTTGCTCCTCCAGGTAACCAAATTTCCCCACACAAAGGCACAATAGCTAGTGGTTGATCTCCTATCTTCTATTGATCCTGCCCAATCAGCATCAGTGAATATTTCTACCTCCTTCTTTTCATTTTTCTTGAACAACAGTCCTTTCCCAGGAGAGCCTTCGAGGTATCTCAGAATCCTGTATACTGCTTCTAGGTGGGCTTCCTTTGGAGAATGCATGTGTTGGCTTACCACACTAACTGCGAATGCAATGTCAGGTCTAGTATGTGATAGATAGATCAGTTTTCCAACTAGTCGTTGAAATATGTCCTTCTCAACTGATTCTCCGTCATTATCTGTCTTTCTTCCAGAATCCATAGGAGTGTCGCTTGATTTACACTCAAGCATTACGGTCTCAGTTAGGCGGTCTAGAACATACTTTCGCTGTGAAACATTGATACCCTTCTTTGATCTCGCTACTTCCATTCCAAGGAAGTATCGCTTTGTCTTAAATCTTTTACCTCAAATTATGTGGCTACATAATTTTTTAACCTCGCCATCTCGATTGTATTACTTCACGTGAGAATTATGTTATCAACATATACAATCAGAATGGTCTTTGTCCCATCTTCAAGTATTTTGAAAAACATAGTATGATCTGATTGCCCATGTCGGTACCCTTGACTCTTCAGTACATTTGTAAATCTGTCAAACCATGCTCTAGGTGATTGTCTGAGGCCATACAGAGATTTTTTTAGTTTGCATACTCTATTTTCTTCATATTTCATAGAGAATCCCGGTGCACACTTCTTCATCTAACTCCCCATTCAGGAATGCATTTTTAACATCAAGTTGTTGAAGTGGCCAATCCAAGTTTGTTGCCAGTGATAGAAGAACCCAAATCGTATTCAATTTTGCAACTGGGGTGAATGTTTGTGTAATCTATGCCATAGATTTGAGTGTATCATTTTGCAACCAGACGAGCTTTGTATCTTTCTATTGTTCCATCTGAGTTATACTTCATATTAAACACCCATTTGCACCCAACAAGTTTCTTTCCTTTTGGTAGTTCCATCACATTGCAAGTGTCATTTGTTTCCAAGGCTTTCATTTCTTCCATTAATGCATTTCTCCACCAAGGAATTTCTAAGGCCTCTTGGATATTTCTCGAAATTTCTGTACTATTGAGGTTAGCTACAAAATATTGAAATCCAGATGATAAAGTTTTGTAAGCTACAAATTTTGAGATAGGAAGAAGAGTACATGACCGAGTTTGTTTCCTGAGAGCAATGGGCAGATCAGTGTCAGGAGACTTTAGATCGGTGACTGGTGCTATCACCGGTTCTGACTCTCTTGGCGCTTCAAGTGTGATGTTTTCCTTATACTTTGATTTTAGCTTTCTTGAGTAAACAATTATCTCTTTGTTACGCTGTTCTTGCTGTTCTCCCCTTGAATTCAAGTTGTCTTCTACAGATGGCATTTTGGTTGCTGTTTTCTTACATTGGTAGTCGGGTTTTTTTTATTTTACCCGAACTCAAAATCCACCTTGTCCTCAAGGTGGAAGTGTGGATCAACTTCAAAATTCAGAATTTTCATTTAGCTGGACCATTTTTAGGGTAAACTTACTGCAGCTATTAGCATATGTAGCCAATCGTCCATCTATCAGTAAAATTTTACCCATATAAATTCCATAACCAGTTGCATTGAAAATTTTTCCGTTCTTGGTTGGGCTGTAAATCATTGTAGAGTGCTTAATGAGCTCATTTTTGTCTTCTTTCCTTTGGGCCAATTTCAAAAGTTGGCCCAAACTTTGAGGCTGTAACACAAGATCAATATCGATGCATATATTGATCTTTCCTCCCCTTCTATACTTGGTAGCCCCTGACTGATTATTGTCTTGTTCATAGGTCCCCAAACTGGTTTGTGAGTTCTTCCTTGGGGCCCCTTAATAATGACAGCGGATTCATCAGTCTGGTCACTACAGTCTCTGGCTATGCGCTTGAGGTGAATACCAAAAATTAATCCCATGAGAAAGTCAGCGGTGATGTCCATGTTTTCTTCCTCTTTTCTACCAGAATAGTTCCTGACCACCAAACCTGGAAGCCCCTTATTTATATTATAGTACTTGATTGGATTCTTCTCCCGCCACCGATGGTATAATCGTCTCCCTTGCAGCCAAGGCATCATTGCACCTGAAATATTGCAAAGTGGGTCGGAACCTTCATGCTTTGATGTGAAACAATTGCCAAAGAAGTTGTGCTCTTGGGATAGCCAGAATCTGCCGATCCGTAGGTCCTTCACATTGTAACGTGACTGGGCTGAAATTTTGTCTGGGGATGGAGAGGGGTTGTAACGTGACTGGAAGGGAAAAGTAGAATTGGCTTGGTTTGGTGTTAATAGGGGTTTACCTTTTAATGGGCTAGGTTTACTTCTATTTGGGCTGAAATTCAGTTGGGCCTGTTTCACTATCTCATGTTGCTCATCAACTCTCATATTAAGCTATGTAACGGTAAATGCTTTGTAGAGTAGAAGAATGTAAACTAAGAAATGTATTTGTATTCAATGAACTGGAAATGAAATGACAGAACAATTCCAAGGCATTCGAGAGGCCCGGATTCTCTCCCAATTGGCTTAACCAACTACTCAATATTTTTCCCCTCTTTTTGGATCCCTTTCCTATTACATTTATACAACTATTTCCCCCTTTATTCCCCAAACTACCCCTGCCCCTAACTGAACGTGTTTCTCAATTGTTCTGGATCCTTCTAAGATATTTAGACTTGGTCGGAGTCTATCATTACTCGCCCCCCAAAATCCACCTTGTCCTCAAGGTGGAAGTATATTTCAACTTCAAAATTCAGAACCAAATTTAGAGTAAGCTTAATGTAGCTGTTAACTCGTGTAGTCAAACGACCACCTAGAATTAGAATGTTATCCATGCAAATCCCATAACCAGTTGAACTTGCTAAAGGAATTTCCCTTGTCATTTTCGGTGGTTGAAGCATTGTAATGACGTTAGTTTTTGGGTGGATGATTTGTATTGAGTAGGTTGAGATATTTAGGTGGGCATATGGGTATAATAATGGGTCATTAAAAGAGTTTGGGCTAAGGGAATTATTTTTATTTCTATTTGGACTGTTAGTTAAGTGAGCCTGCTTCACCAATTCATTCCTGCCTTCCAGCCCTTGGGCTTGCTCTCTAATAAGGCCCAGTCCCTGTGGTTGAACATGGCCCAATCCCTGTGAAAGCAATCTGGTTAATGTCGGCAGAGGGGCTGTGATGGCCGAAAGCGATTTCAATCTTTCAACAACAAAATCACTGGTCGGTGAACCTCGATTTTCCAGTCGCGCGGTTCCTTGTGCAGATGTGTCTCTGTACTCCCCAGCCTCAAAGCCTTTGAGTGGGGCATTAGATTGCAAAGTTGGTTCCGATGAAGTAGATGAAACTCCTTTCTCCTTACTCTCTCTCTCTGTCTCCTGCACGTCCCATTTCTCTATCATCAAATTGAACTTCTCCATCATGATAGACATTGCCTTCTTAATTTCAGATTTCCCTGCCTTAAATTCTGATTGCAGTACATCCATCTTCGCTTCCAATTTATTAACTCTATCTTCTAATTGCTTTTCTTCATCAGATGTAATAGCTGACTCTTCTTCCATTTCCTTGCTGAATTTTGTTGCCATTCTCCCTAGAATCGAATGCTCTGATACCATGTTGATAGGAACCTGATCTGAAGAGGCCGAATTGCTTACTGAAGGAATAATAAACATGGTAGAACTCAAATTCTGGAAAGTGAGAACTGTAAATTGAATTGCTATTTTATTAAACGTAATAGACACAGAACAACCCGGAGCATTCGAGAGGCTCGGTCTCTCCTACTTGACAAACAAGTCACAACTAATCACCCTTCCCAGCCCCCTTTTCCTCTCTATTTATTTGCATTTCTTACTACAAGATTATTACACTTTTACCCTGCTAGCTAACTAACTATTGAACCTTCTAGACTAACAATTGACGTGTCAGTAACAATGTGAACCGTATTGGAACCTATCACTTTGATACCATGAAGACAGAATAGAGATGAAAGGAAATCTTTTCTTATTCTCTTCTCAATAATCTTACGGCAATCACTACCTCAATATATACAATGTATTGTAAAATAAATAAGGAAAAAATAATATTCTAACTAAAGGAAGAATAATATTTCCTAACAAAGCAAATATTCCAATAATCTCATAATTGATACGAGATTCCTTTTTCTACAAATAGCTAGGTTGAGCCTCATCTTATTCTCAATTTAAGGCATTATAAAACTGCAGAGGACATTTGGAATTACTTAAAAAAGATTGACAATAAAGATAACATGACTAGGAGGTTTCCGTTGGAATATGTGATAGCCAATATCACACACAATTCAAGAATATTTTATTGGTCTTCAAAATCGTTTTACTACTATTGAGGCATCGTTTATGCTAATGTTCCTACTACAGCTCTCTCTCGTGTCCAAGCAATGCATGAAATCAGCAGGAGAGATCAATTCTTGATTAAGTTGTGATCAGATTTTGAAGTCACACATTCTAATATGATTAACCGTGATCCTATACCATCTTTGGATGCTTGATTGAGTACCCCTGGTTGTAAATCTGCAGCATTAAAGTGGGATCGCAGTGTGAATGAAGAAAAACACGCGACGATTTGAGATCCTAGATTCGCCATTGGAGGAGGTTTCAGATTCCGCGTTGGAAGGAGATTGCCTTGGTGAACCTAAACAGGAAATTTGGGTTAAGGAGAGTTTATTAAGTTCCATTGGATTGAGCTATAACCTCGATAAGGCTTAATAGGTAGAGAACCAAACTTTACTATTGAAGCAGGCCTTAGTGGGATTAGGTCCCGTTTATGCTAAGATTACAAATGTAGGTTACAACCCAAGCCCATTACTCATACTTCTGTCACTTCTTAAACCAGCAACAACTTCCTTTGCTAAGCCAATCCCTAATCTGAAATTACCAAGCTCCTTCAAGCAAATTAAGGATGTCGAATTGTAGTCCAAAATAAAAAGGATGTGCGCTTCCAGTGTGACAAGAAATTTTTAATTGGGTATCATTGTAGAAACAAGGAACTACAAGTTCTTGCAATCGACGATAGATTCAACACAATGGAGCTTAACAGCAGCGAGGGACAGGTACTAGATGAGGAACATGTTGTGTATGTGGCTTATATAGAGTGGAACAAAGGTTTATTGGAAAAATAGGCCGATGCTAGAGAGGAGCAAAGTGGAGTGAGGGAGCAGAGCACACCTAACGGAACAGAGGCGGATTGTCGAACCATGTTAAATCCTTGTGGACGTAGGCACATTGATATGTAACCTTATTATTCATACTGAATAAAATATATCTGCTTCGCTCCTTGTGGACGTAGTTACATTTCTTAACTGCGTTAAATTTTTGTGTTGATTTCTCTTTTTCACTTCTCTACGATTCATATATTCTTCTGATGTTGTACGTGGATGACATACTAATTGCTGCTAAGAACATGTATGAGGTAGACAGATTGAAGTCTGTTGAATAGAAAGTTTGATATGAAAGACTTGGGACCGGCCAAGAAGATTCTTGGCATGGAGATCAACAGAGATAGGAATGCCAGAAAATTATGGGTGTCTCAAAAAAATTATTTGGAGAAAGTGTTGAAAAGATTTAGCATGTCCGATGCAAAACAAGTGGGTACACCATTGGAAAATCACTTCAGATTGTCTACTAATCAGCGTCCAAAGAATGAAGAAGAAATTGCAAAAATGTCAAAGATGCCCTGTGCTAGTGTAGTGGGGTGTTTGATGTATGCAATGGTGTGTAACAAACTAGATTTAGCACATGTAGTTAGTGTGGTGAGCAAGAACATGGCTAATCTCAACAGAGAGTATTGTAGAGTTGTAAAGTGGATTTTCAAACACTAGAGAGGTACAATGAAGTGTGGGATCATGTTTGAGAGACAACATCATAATGTTTCAATTCAGGGATATGTAGATATAGCTTATGCAGGCGATTTGGATGACATGAGGTCTCATACAGGGTATGTTTTCACACTCGTACGAAGGTCTATATGTTGGAGATCAATGGTGTAGTCACTTGTGGCATTATCCACAACTAAAGTAGAGTGCATGGCGACAACTGAGGCAGCAAAGGAATAATTGTGGTTGAGAGGGCTTGACAGGGAGCTTGGGATCAAGCAAGATGGAATGAAGCTATATTGTGATGGTCATAGCGCCATCTTCTTACCAAAGAACCAAATTTATCATGCAAGAACCAAGCACATTGACATGAGATTTTACAAGATAAGAAAGTTGGTTACTTCAGAAGAAATGTTGTTAGAGAAGGTGCATACCTCAGAGAATGCATCAAATATGTTGACAAAGCCAATCACAATGGATTTAATATATTTAGGTGTTAAAGAGGAGGTGTTCTAATCTATTGGTTCCAAATGGAGTTTTTCTCTGGCTATATTTCTTCTATTGTTTATCCTAATGGGTGAATATTCATCAAGATGGAAATTGTTTTCTGTTTGTTTACCAAGGATGCTGAACAGGTTGAGAGTGGCCCCTGCAGTACGGATTTACTTGTACGGACCCTAAAATCTTTTATGGGCCGAGTTAGTGTTAGTACAAATATACTGATTGTGTAACTCTATTGTTCATATTGAATAAAATATCTCAGTTTCGCTCCTGGTAGACGTAGGCACATTGTCGAACCACGTTAAATCTGTATGTTGATTTCTCCTTTTCACTTCTCTATTATTGCATATAAAATCTAACATTACATAATGATATTAGACATCTGATGGAGCTATCTATAACTTTTGTTGGGTGACAGCTCCTAAAACAATATGCGTCCAAAGGCGGGTAGTGGGACTTAAAGTAAGTCCCACGCACTTCGAGGGGCTAAACCGTCCCTTTTTACGATATGACTGTGACTAGAGTTCTAGCAAAAAAAAAATTGTTCGGTTGTATGATATCCACCTTGAGGACAAGGTGAATTTTGTGGGCGGGATATTGATAGGACAGCAGATTAATAGTTAGTTATTGTGGGGGTTTAGGAGAATATGTAGTATAGGCAAGCATCTATTAATAAGGGAGGGTAATTTCATTTGAGGGGTATTTAGAAAATTGGAATTAGTGTGTGTGAGAGGGTTGAACCTCTCGAAAGTTCCAACAACACTTTGTAATTCAACTTTTTTAGCAATAAAATTCTACATTTTACTCCTTTGCTTCATAATCTGTGTTGGAACCTATCAGATTCAACGTTTTACCATCGGCTACTGTATTCTTAGGGTCTTGCTCATTTCATGGCAAACAAAGAAACAATATACCATTTCTTGCTCATCTGCCAAAACAGAATCTAGATGTGAGCTTTATTGGTTAGGTTATTGTCTTCAAGATAGTGGGATGCCTCTTTCCACTCGCCTGTTGACATATCTAGTGGAAATCAAGTTGCATTCATATTTCTGACTACCCAGTTTTCACAAACGCACCAAATGTATCAAAGCAAATGCATTTATGAAGTTTGATCTGTCAGGCATACATCTAATGATTATAAGCAAAATAAGTAATTAGAAGGTAAAGAACTTACCGCTCCAACATGATGCTTTGGTGGTGAACATCCAGAAGTTTCCTCGAGTCCGGACCACGATTTATTGTCAATCTCTAGAAACCTGTTCAGTCATCAGCCAAATGAAAGTTTGCCACTGCAATTTATTATCCCTAGCTAAACACCCATAACATAAGCAAACAGACACACCCGCAAGCACACTCCCATTTTGACATGGGCAAGTATAAATACACACATATTATAGAGGGAGAAAAATATTACTTGAAAATTGGGCGGAGAAGGCATGAAGATTCGTGAACCCAAAGCTGGGGATCCTCCGAAACGGAATCAGAACTGCTGCCACTGCTGACACGCTCCTCCGACGAGCGGCCATCATCGTCGTCAACAGAGGGAAAACCCAATGGGCGAGTCTGGTGGATCTGAGCCTGATGCAGCGCCAGCCCAAACAGCGCTCCTGCCGCGTACTTCTGCGCCGGCGTCAAAATCGACGACGATGACGACATTATTTTTCTTTTTCTAGCAATTCCAATTATTTTTGCAAAACCAGTAATTTGAATGAATTTATTAGCAAGTGGTCTTCCGCTATTAACACCTGAAAACCGAAAATTAAATTGAAATTGAGCAACAGTAATTCTGTTTCTCGTCGATGGATTCTTTATTTTCTCTACGGAATTTTGTACCTTAACTCGGTACCTTCGTTGAACGTAGTGGTCGGTAATCCGAGATCAAATGCAATTTTTCTGTTGACATTCTCCTCTTTTGCAGTATGAAAGAAAAATGGCAGTGTTAGTCCTCAACTTGTAAAACTGAGAAAGTTGGTCTCTCACATTTTTATTTTGTTTTCAGGTTCGTCAATAGACAATTTTCATCCAAATATGCTTGATTTTGGTTTCGTTAAAAAAAGTTCATAAAAATTCAAGTCAAAATAATAATTGATTTAATCACATATTTATGAAATTCATAACGTTTATCAACTTTTTAACTATATATTTCATCATCTTTTTATTAAATGGAGGGCTATATGTTAATAAAATGTAGTAAAATTGAAATTACCAATAATTTTAATATGAATTGTAAAAATATAAAAAAAAATGTCATTTCTTTCAAATCACTTTTTAACTATATATTTCATCATCTTTTTATTAAATGGAGGGCTATATGTTAATAAAATGTAGTAAAATTGAAATTACCAATAATTTTAATATGAATTGTAAAAATATAAAAAAAAATGTCATTTCTTTCAAATCCAAGTCCAACGCGAACATTTCCTCTCGTCATAATAAGAAATAAACATATAATATATTAAATATCACATCAAAGGAGAATAATTTTTTGAACGATTCTAACGTTATTATATCAATTATTTCAATAATATCTTATTTTTCTTTTTTCAATATGTATTTAATTTATTTAATCCTTTGGTTACCATCATTTTACCTATGTACTTTCATTAATGTATGAAATCTCTCTATTATTAATTATCAATTAATTAATATTCACATTCACTTAATTAATATTCATCTTCATTTTATGTATCTCTGTATTGTTAATTCTAATTATAATTTATTACATTCAATAATGAATATAATTATTCACGTCTATGCTTGCTAATAACACCCAACGTGTACATGTCATAGTGCCAAATGTGCTAGCCGGTTCTTTTCCTTTAGATGTAGAGGCTGCACGTTGTTGTTTCGGCAACATCTTGTTACGAGGCGAAGGAAACCTTCAGTCCGAAGGTGAAATAAATGTGACCAATAAAATAGCAGTAAAATGCATCAAACATGGGAATAAGAGGTCAATTGTGCGTAACGCAAAGATAGAATGCCCAAACACATGCATTGCTTAATTGTGTACAGAAGATGGTGTATAGAGGAACACAAACATGTGGGAATGCTCATCTCCTAACCAAAAGTGAGATGGGTGAATAAGGTGCACTATTGTAGTCAAACTCTTCACATGGACATTTAAACAAACACTTTGTAGACATATTTAATAATTAACAACAAAAAACAGACATGAGTAGGAAAGCCCAAACACCACAAAAGGATAAGGAAACACGAGTACTACCTAAGCCCAACCTCCATGACTACAAATTGCAAAGCACAAATAAGAAATGCAAGAAAAAATTCCATAGAAGCAAGGTAGAGAAATAGCCATATTACCTTTGAAATCTTGAAAATGTATGGTTTCAAGTGAGAAAATATGGTAACTTGAGGGATGATGACTCCTAAATGTGTAGACCCAAATCAAAATCAAAAGAGAAATGTTATCGGAAAGGGGAAAGGGAAAATGGTGTGTGTGAGTGAATGGGGGGAGGAAAGAAAGAAAAAAGGGGGAATGGGTTAAAAAAAACGAATGGATGGGTTTTAAAACCCCTCACTCGGTCGAGGGGTGCGCCTAGTGTAGTGTGAGGTGCGCACCTCACCCAATTGGCTAGCCCAATTCTCCCCAGAGGCGCACACCCTGGTTAACTAGGCGTACCCCAATTTCAATTTTTTTAAACTAAAGATTATAAGTGGTATGACCCCAAAATAAAAAAAAATAAAAAAAGTATAATATTTAAATACGTAGACACGTTCAAAAATTATTTATTTATTTATTTTTACATCCCCAAACTTATGCACTCCCGTTTGAAAATTAAGTGAACACATGCAAAATTCTTGTAACTAATGTAATTATGAATGATGTGGATTCTACATTAACCTAGCCAGGTAATAAAAGGGAAGAGAATTGGGTTGCCTCCCAATAAATGTTGGTTTATAGTCTATAGCTCGACTTCGTTGCTTAGGCTAGTCAACATTATTAAGCGCCACGGTTGTTTTCTCATGCACCTCCCCAATAAGCCTTTAACTGTTGTCCATTCACTTTGAATCTTTGTCACCCATTTTCTATAACGTGAATTTATGTCGCAAGTGTACGGTATCAAGTTTTGTAATATAGTAGTAGAGTTAAGTGTCGAACCCACAATGATTGTAATTTAATTCCACTAAGTACTATAATTATGTAACTTTTTATTTTATTTAGACAATGAGTGTTTGAATGAATGATTTTAAATTAATCTAATAAGATTGGTTGACAAATACGAGGAACGCAAATAATCAAATTGAGAAAGCATAGGGAATGATTTCACCTAACCTTCAATTATGATTCAATGATACTCAATTATGCCAATTGATTTTCCCATATTCAAAAGAAAGAATTCTAAATTATTTCTCTCCCCTCTCTCGAGTGCCGGTTAGAAATCAACCCTAGAATTCAATCACAATATCTCTATTCCGAATTAAAATCTAGAATTTATCAAGTCCCGATTCTTTTGTAAAGTAAGCTTCATAGATTTTACACTTTCTCTCGAAATCTATAAAACCTACGTTGTGTCATCCTATGATAGCGCCTAAAGTTCCCTCTCTTGAGTACCAGAATTGACTAGCATCTATTCATTCAATTATTGATCAAGTAATTGAAAGCATTATAATCATGACACAATTAAATATAAGTGAGAAAATCAAATAGAAATAATTATAAAATCATCGATCCATAATCTTAAGTTAGCTACATCAAACCCTAGATAAAGTGTTTAGTTCATAATGAAATTTATGAAACCAACATAATTATAATGAAAAACATAAAGAAAAAAGGAAGAAAAAACTTTTTTGCCACTTGAATTATCCTCCAAATCCTTGTCGTTTTAGCTCTAAATCAATTCTCCTTTGTGTTCTCTTCTAAACAGTCTTTCTCCCCATTGAATTAGGTCTTCAAACTTGTATTTATAGCCTCAATAGATAATAACACGGATCGGAATTGGGCTGGGTCGAAAAAAAATATAAACACAGGTTTTTTTCTCTTTCTCCAGTGTCACGGTGCCTCGGCACCCAATATGGGCACTGCAGCGCCGCCCTCTTTGTCTTGGTTCAGAGACATGGGTGCTCCGGCGCCCACATCCCGGCGTCGCGGCGCCCATCTTCGGTGGAGACTACACTGTATGTCTTTCATTATTTTTATCATAACGTTTGCTCCTGATATTCGATTGAGACCATTCAAGATGCTTTGGAAAGATAACGTAAAGAGCTACAACTTTGATTTAGATATAATTTTCCAATTCAAACATTTGCTATGTCAAAAATGAGTCTCAATATGAGACTACGAATATGGAGCATTACTTTCTCGGTTGAAAATTGATGTACGATCATACTTTGATTATATTTGATTAGTGGCCAATTGATTGAAAGCATTAAAATCATTCAATTAGTGGCCAATTAATTGAAAGCATTAAAATCTTAACACAAAAACGGAATTGAAAATTTCATAGGAATAACTAAAATCAAATCAAATCATACTCTCAAGTTTTGATTACAATCAAACTCTAGAAGAATAGTTTAGTTCATGATAAGAAACATAAAATCTATACAATTCAAAATAAATAATATAAAGAAGAGAATAGAAAAAAATTAATTTTTGGATAGATCTTCAATCTTCTTCCTTGATGTTGTTCTTGTCTCTCCTTGATTTTTTGAATTATGTCAACTTTGCCTCCTTCAATTGTTTGTTGAATTCCCTTGCCTCTTGAATAGTTCTCCCTTCTAAAATTAAGTCTTAAAGGTTGTATTTATAGTATTTTCAAATCTTGGAAGGGTTGGAGTCGTGTTGGACCAAGAAAAGAGTCCAAAAATATCAAAAACCTATTTCTCGCATATTGGTGCCCATGATTCTATTTTTTTCAGCAGTGTTTGCCCCTTGGCGCCCATATTGGGCGCTGCGGCGCCCGTATTCGGGTGGAAATAGCACTGTGCATCTTTCAGTATTTTTATCATAACATTTTCTCCTGATATCCGATTAAGGTGATTAAAGATGATTTGAAAAGATAATTCAAAGGGCTACAACTTTTCTTCAGATATCAGTTTCCAATTCAAACGTTTACTATGTCAACAATGAGTTTCAATATGAGACTACAAATCTGGAGCATAACTTTTTCGGTTGAAAATTGATGTACGATCATACTTTGATTATATTTTATTCCTTTGACTTCTTTCTTCATCCAATTGACGCCTAACATTCTTGAATCTTCATTTTGAGGTTTGACACAACCTTTTGAATATTTACACTTTAGTCCTTGAACTTTGAATCTCTTACAATTTAGCATGTTTCTCATTTTTCCAACTTTTGCTTATTTCCTTCAATTTTATCAATCTATATCACAATATCAAAACATACATTAAAATGTCCATAAGTTCTCAAGAACATACCAAAAACTACGATTTAAAGGTATTTGTTTAATGAGTTAATTACAATCATCAAACATCCCCAAACTTAATTCTTTGCTCATCCTCGAGCAAATATAAAACTCTAGAAAATAACTAATGAACCTTCAAACAAAAATTAATCAAACAAAATCACTTAAAACAAATTCCGCTAGATATCTTGCCTTCATAACTCAGGATTGAAAACATAACATCAATTTCATTAATCACTTCAAAGTTATAATGCCCAAGTTAAATTTTCACATATTCACTACAAAATGTGTGTGTGTATGTGTGTGTGTGTGTGTGTGTGTGTGTGTGGAGAGAGTTGAGTACAACACTGTACAATAATAAGTTGATCCAATTCTCGACCTTAAAAGTCAAATATTTCCTTACTTCACTCGTGAGATTCATACACCTTCAAACTTGTTTTCTTTTCACTCCCCGAGATGTATTCTACAGTTGATATTCAATTCCACTTCTTACACTACTCAAGTTTGGTCGGATTTCACTAATTGCAGTTCAACATATCAACAAATATGGATTCTCCTTATTTTTAACTTCTTCAACCTCCAAAACTCAACCAAGTTGCTAACATCTTATTAAAAGCATAATCATCTAAAATAAATGTTTGAGACTTAATCACGATATGTGGTGTGTCTTCTTTTTCATGCACTTGATTTTTCAGATTATATATATATATATATATATATATATATATATATATATATATATAATATATATATATATATATATATATATAATATATATATATATATATATATCTTATGTGGGGACATTCTCAATTGAGCTTTCTAAATGACCTATGTAGCGAGGTTTAAGCCGATGACTCCCAAATCAGATGACTTTAGGGCACCAGGTTTAAAGATATAATAATATTTAATGGCCGTTTGGGTATATCATCCAAGTTCTCTATTTCAACCTATAAACATGAATTAACCTACTCATGTACAACATCACAAGCAACTCACGTGCATAAATATTTTCCATTTCTCATAAATAAGCAAAAATTTAACTCAAAACACATAACTTATATCCTCAATTCATAAACCAAAGCATGTTATCACTTATATATATCAATGTCGCAAGACTATCTAACTCACACAAGCATGCACAAATACAATTTTTTTTTTAAATTTAATGCACGCACACAAATCACACACAATACAATAATAATAATAATAATAATAATAATAATAATAATAATAATAATAATAATAATAATAAAGGTAATTAGACAATTTATAATACACCCCAAATTTAAACTAAACATTGTCCGCAATGTAAAATTAAAGTCAAAGGAGGAGAACTTTTCTGAATTGTCTGAGTTGTCAATAACATTTTAGTGTTGATCATGCTGAAAGTTGATGGATGTTTTTTTTTTAATCTTTTTCCCCAAACTTGAGATGTGTCCCGTTTCTCCATGTCAATGCTAGTTTGAATGTTTCGCGACGTCATGTTTCTGAAAGAAAATAATCATATTTTAGATGTTAAAAACATGGAACAAATGTTACTTAGCTCAAATATCTAATGATGAACTTAATTATTTTGAGACCTAAGGGAAGACGGGATAAAGGTGATAATTCCTAAATAAATTGTAAAATCAACTAAACTACCCTATAACTAAAAATAAATGAATGAATAAGTAAAAATGAAGAAAGCTTGGGTTGTCTCCTAAAAAGCGCTTCTTTAATGTCATTAGCTTAACTCAACCTCAGTGTCTATGTTGGATCTTCAGGTGGCACCTCTATCTTTTTTCTAAACTTCACCAAGTGTCACATGTTTTATGCAACATGATTTATACTGTAAGTGTACGGTGTTAAGTTTTGTAATATAGTAGTATAGTAAGAGTGTCGAACCCACATAGATTGATATTTGATTTTATAGTAAGTACTATAATTATGTAGTCTCTATTTTATCTAGATGAATGAATTTTATGATCAGTGTTTTTTAAACTAAGATGGCGACGAATTCAACAAATAAATGGAAGCTAGAAGAATAATCAAGTGAGGAAGCATAGGGTTATGATTTCACATAAGTATCAAATATGATTCTCAAAAACTTAGTTATCTCTAATCAATTTTCCATGTTTATAAGCAAGAACCCTAATGTAATTTTACCTCCTCTCTCGAGTGCCGGATAAAAATTAATCTTAGAAATGAATTCCAATATCTTTATTTTGAATTAAAATCTAGAAATTATCAAGTTCGTGATTCTTTTATGGAGTAAACTTCATAGATCTTATAATTTCTCTCGAAACCTATACAATCTATGTTGTGTTAATATTATGATCGCGCTTAAATTCCTCTCTCTCGAGTGCTAAAATTAACTAGCATCCACTCATTTAATTAGTGGCCAATTAATTGAAAGCATTAAAATCATAACACAAATAAACGGAATTAAAAATTTCATAGGAATAACTAAGATCAAATCAAATCATACTCTCAAATTTTGGTTACAATCAAACCCTAGAAGAATAGTTTAGTTCATGATAAGAAACATGAAATCTATACAACTCAAAATAAACAACATAAAGAAGAGAATAGAAAAAACTAGTTTTTGGATAGATCTTCAATCTTCTTCCTTAATGTTGTTCTTGTCTCCCTTTGATTTCTTGAATTATGTCCACTTTGCCTGCTTCAATTGTTTGTTGAATTCCCTTGCCTCTTGAATAGTTCTCCCTCCTAAAATTAGGTCATAAAGGTCGAATTTATAGTTTTTTCAAGTCTTTCAAGGGTTGCAGTCGTGTTGGGCTAAGAAAAGAGTCCAAAAATATCAAAAACCTATTTCTCGCACAGGCAGCGCCCATATTAGGCGCCTTGGTGCCCATATTTGGCACCGCGACGCCCCGTATTCAGGTGGAAACAACATTGCGCATGTTTCAGTATATTTATCATAACGTTTTCTTCTAATGTCCGATTGAGGTGATTCAAGATGATTTGAAAAGCTGATTCGAAGGGATACAACTTTGTGTCAGATATCATTTTCCATTTCAAACGTTTACTATGTCAAAAATGAGTCTCAATATGAGACTACAAATCTGGAGCATAACTTTTTCGGTTGGAAATTGATGTACAATCATACTTTGATTATATTTGATCCCTTTGATTTCTTTCTTCATCCAATTGACTCCAAGCACTCTCGAATCTTCATTGTAAGGTTTGACACAAATTTGGAGTATTTGCACTTTAGTCCCTGAACTTTGGATCTCTTACAATTTAGTTAGTTTCTCCAATTTGCCAACTTTTGCTTATTTCCTTCAATTTCATCAACCCATATCACAATATCAAAATACACATTAAAATGCCCTGAAACTCTCCAAATGATAACAAAATAATGAATTAAGTGACATAAATATAACGAGTGTAGAACACTCATCACTTGGCCTGGTCTTCTTCTTCACTGTAGCATGGCCAATAAAATTGAACGGTTTTAACTCCGGTATGGCCTTCAAAACCTCTTTTGGTTTGGCAATGTTTGGTGGTTTTGAAGGTTTTTCCACATGGCTCCCCTTCTTATCATGTAGATCTGTTTTATGCTCTAAAATATAATCCACAATTTCATTGGTCCCTTTTTCATCTGCACATGTATCAAGCCTTAAATAGTTGAGAGTCATATGTTGTTCTAGAGGATCATAGAAGATTTTTCTCTTACATTTTTCATCCCTCACTGCATTGATGGATTAGATCATATGGCATGCATTTACTTTTTCTGGGCTTTCCTTTCTTGATGAATGTTGAAGTTCACTTGCTCTTCATTAACTCGCAGTGTCAACTTTCCTTCTTGTACATCAATCAATGCTTTTCCGGTAGCCAAGAAAGGTCGACCAAGAATTAGTGGTACTTTTTTATCATCTTCCATATCCAAGACCACAAAATCTACCGGAAAGATGAACTTGTAGACCTTTACCAATACATCTTCTATAACTCCCCATAGATAAGTGATCGATCTGTTTGCCAGTTGCAGTGATATGGTTGTCAGCTTTACCTCTCTAAGTCCCTACTTCTTGAACATTGATAGGGGCATCAAGTTGATGCTAGCTCCAAGATCACACAGTGCTTTATCAAACGTGATACCACCGATATTGCAAGGAATGCTGAAGCTGTCTGGGTCCTTTAATTTCTGAGGAAGCTTCTTCTGGAGGATGGCACTACACTCTTCTATCAACTTAACTGTCTCGAACTCCTCCAACTTTCTCTTCTTTGACATCACTTCCTTTAGGAACTTGGAATGGTTAGGAATTTGGGCCAACGCATCTGCGAAAGGAATGTTGATGTGGATTTTCTTGAAGACCTCCAGGAATTTTGCAAATTGCTCATCAAATTTCTTCTTCATGTATCTCTGTGGGAATGGTAGCTGGGGCTTCAAAATAGGTGGATTGCCTAGAAATGAGATTGAGTAGGGTTTATTAATCTCTTTTGTTGCTTCTGTTTTGACCTTCTGCTTTTCAATCTGCTCTTCCTCTATAAGTATGGGATTTGGTGTAGGCCCTACAACCTTTTTTTCTTCAACTTCCTTACAACTCCTTAATGTGATGGCATTGCAGTGCTTCCTTGGATTAACCTTTGTGTCATTGGGAAATTATCCTTTTTGTTGTGCTTGTAATGTAGTTGCTATCTAACCGATCTGTACCTCTAAGTTCTTCACTGTGGCTCCCATGTTGGTTATATGTGTCTCAATATTATCAAGTCTGGACTCGTCTTTGTTAAACCTTGACTTAGTCTCTGAAATGAAGGTTTTCAGTATATCATCCAGTGATGGCTTTCACTCATATGCCTGATTATTGAACCTCTGATAATAGTTATTTCCTGAGTAGGTTTCCATTTGATGGAAGTTCCGATCATTCACATACTGAACTTGTTCATTCTCCCTTTCAGCCTTTTGATGGGCAGTGGATGCAGCCATAATAGATTCTGATTTCTTTTGCATTCTCTGTCATGTTAATGTCACTTTTTGTGTAGTGAGAGATGACATTTGACTTGCAAGGGTAGTAATAAGGTCTACCTTATAAAGGCCATCAACTTTCTTTATACTTGAATGTTCATTTGGCCATTGGTAACCGTTAGTAGCTATCTTATTCAATAATGCATAGGCCTCATTTGGAGTCTTGGTCATCAATGTGCCACTTGATGCAGAGTCTACCACACCATTCAAACCGTTGTAGAATGTTTGTATCTGCAACCAATCTTGATAACCATGCTGGGGACATCTTTTAAGTAGATCTTTGAATCTCTCCCATGTCTCATAAAATGGCTCAAATTCTGACTGTTAGACTGTCCAATTTTACCCCACAATTGAGCTGTCTTGGAAGGTAGAAAGTATTTTGTGAGAAACTTTTGAGCTAACTCCTCCCATGTTGTGATGGATCCATATGACAAAGATTGGATCCATGCTTTGTCCTTATACCTTAAGAAGAATGAGAATAAACGGAGTTTGATGACATCTTCAGTGATTGCATCACAAATCTCGAGAAAAGAACCCAGATGAGTATTTGGGTCTTCTGTTGGAGTTCCCCAAACTGATTCTATTGTACCACGTGTATTAGCCCTGGCTTTAGTTCAAAATTATTTGCAGCGATGGTTGGGTGTGCAATCCCGGAGTAGTTATCATGTACAACTGGTTTGATGTAGTCTCTAATAGCCCGTTGTTGATGGCGGATCTTGTTCTGTTATTGCTTCTCGGTTGTGTCTCTGAATGCCCCTTAAAAATCTAAAAGTTCGTTCTGGTTCAAGATCAACAAATAATGGTCCAACGCTCATTGATCTTTGCATAAACCTGAAACAAGAAAAAATAATCAAATAAAAGAAATCTAAATTAAAATAAAAGTTACTTGGCAATAATATTAGTAATAATTAAATTAGACAATCTCGGCAATTGCGCCAAAAACTTGTCACACATTTTCTATAACGTGAATTTATGCCTCAAGTGTACAATGTTAAGTTTTGTAATATAGTAGTAAAGTTAAGTGTTGAACCCACATATATTGTAATTAATTTCACTAAGTACTATAATTATGTAACATTTTATTTTATTTAGACAATGAGTGTTTGAATTAATGATTTTAAATTAATCTAATAAGATTGATTGACAAATACGAAGAATGCAAATAATCAAGTTGAGAAAGCTTAGGGAATGATTTCACCTAACCTTCAATTATGATTCAATGATATCTTGTAACACATTTTCTGTAACGTGAATTTATGCCGCAAGTGTACAGTATCAAGTTTTGTAATATAGTAAAAGAGTTAGAGTGTCAAACTCACAGAGATTGTAATTTAATTCCACTAAGTACTATAATTATGTAACTTTTTATTTTATTTAGGCAATGAGTGTTTGAATGAATGATTTTAAATTAATCTAATAAGATTGGTTGACAAATACGAGGAATGCAAATAATCAAGTTGAGAAAGCCTAGAGAATGATTTCACCTAACCTTCAATTATGATTCAATGATATACAATTATGCCAATTGATTTTCCCATATTCAAAAGTAAGAATTCTAAATTATTTTTCTCCTTTCTCTCGAGTGCCGGCTAGAAATTAACCCTAGAATTTAATCTCAATATCTCTATTCCGAATTAAAATCTAGAATTTATCAAGTCCCGATTCTTTTGTAAAGTAAGCTTCATAGATTTTACACTTTCTCTCGAAATTCATAAAACCTACGTTGTGTCAATCATATGATCGCACCTAAATTCCCCTCATTCGAATGCCGAAATTGACTAGCATCTATTCATTCAATTATTGATCAGGTAACTGAAGGCATTATAATCATGGCACAATTAAATATAAGCGAGAAAATCAAATAGAAATAATTATAAAATCACCGACCCATAATCTTAAGTTGGCTACATCAAACCCTAGATAAAGTGTTTAGTTCATAATGAAATTTATGAAATCAACACAATTTATAATGAAAAACATAAAGAGAAAAGGAAGAAAAACTCTTTTACCACTTGAATTCTCCTCCAAATCACTGTTGTTTTAGCTCTAAATCAATTTTCATTTGTGTCCTCTTCTGATCCGTTTTCCTCCCCATTGAATTAGGTCTTCAAACTTGTATTGCGGCGCTCGTCTTCGGTGGAGACTTCACTGTGCGTCTTTTAGTATTTTTATCATAACTTTTGCTCTGATATCCGATTGAGACGATTTAAGATGATTTGAAAAGATAACTGAAAGGGCTACAACTTTGATTCAGATATCATTTTCCAATTCAAACATTTTCTATGTGAAAAACGAGTCTCAATACGAGACTACGAATCTGGAGCATAACTTTCTCGGTTGGAAATTGATGTATCATCATACTTTGATTATATTTGATCCTTTTAACTTCTTTCTTCATTCAATTGACTCCTAACATTCATAAATCTTCATTTTGAGGTTTGACACAACTTTTGAGTATCTTCACTTTACTCTTCGAACTTTGGATCCCTTACAATTTAGCCCGTTTTTCATTTTTTCCAACTTTTGCTTATTTCCTTCAATTTCATCAATCTATATCACAACATCAAAACACACATTAAAACTCCCATAAGTGCTCAAGAACGTGTCAAAAACTACGATTTAAAGGTATTTGTTTAATGAGTTAATTACACTTATCAACCTCATTTGCTGATCTCGAGACACCACTTCCACAGCACCGTGTGGAAACACGGCCACTACCATAAAAGGACCCAACTACCTAGATTTTAGCTTTCCCGGAAAGAGCTTGAGGCGTGAATTGAACATCAACACTTGCTGACCAACCTCAAACTCCTTTTCCCGTATATGCTTATCATGCTATTTCTTGGTTTTTTCCTTATAAATCTTTGCATTCTCATATGATTCCAAATGAAACTCATCGAGCTCATGAAGTTGAAGAACCCTCTTTTCCCCTATTGCCTTCATATTAAAATTGAGCAAGTGTGTTGCCCAATACACTTTATGCTTGAGCTCAACCAGTAGATCACAAACCTTTCCAAATACGAGCCTATATGGAGACATACCAATCGAAGTTTTAAATGTTGTTCTATATGCCCATGGTGCATCGTCTAATTTTCTAGCCTAATCTTTACGTAATGCATTGTCTGTCGCCTCGAGAATTTTTTTCAGCTCCATGTTGAGATCTCTACTTGGCCATTAGTTTGCAGATGATACGGAGTCGCGACATGATGTTTCACTCTGTACTTAGCCAAAAATGAAGCCAGTAAGCGATTGCAGAAATGCTTCCCACCATCACTAATAATAGCCCCTAGGTACCATGCCTTGTGAAAATGTTCTTTTTCAAAACCTGAATTACCACACAATCGTCATTAGTTGGTAAAGCCACAGCCTCAACCCATTGGATACGTAATCCACTGCCACCAATATATATTGTTGACCGTAGGAAAAAGGGGATGGTCCCATGAAGTCGATACCCAAAACATCGAATATCTCAACTTCTAGAATGCTGTTTAATTGCATCTCATTCCTTCTAGAGATGTTTCCGGTCCTTTAGCATTGATCACAATTTTTTACCATATAATGTGCATCCTTGAACAACATAGGCTAATAAAAATTCGATTGTAGTACCTTTGTTGTTGTCTTGATTGCTGCAAAATGACCTTTATATGGAGCGAGCCAAATAATTTACATAATCTGCGTACCATAGCGTAGTAATGATCTGAAATAGCATCCCATCTGGGAAAACTTCATTGATTTCCTTTATAAAGTCTGACTCACGTGATTCAAGACGAGATAGGTGATCCGCAACAACATTCTCACTCCTTTTTTATCTCTAATTTCTAAGTAGAACTCTTGCAACAAGAGTATCTATCTAATAAGTCTCGGCTTTGTGTTCCTTTTGCTCATCAGATACTTCAAGGTAGCATGATCCGTGTAGACAAATACCTTTGACCCAATCAAATATGGCCTGAATTTGTCAAAGACGAATACCACCGCCAATAGCTCATTTTCTATAGTGGCAAAATTTACCTGGGCCTCATCTAAAGTCTTACTGGCGTAGTGCATGGCATATGAAATTCTTTCTTTACTTTGACTTAACATTGCCCCTACTGCGTGATCACTGGCATCACACATAAGCTCAAATGGATATGACCAATCTGGAGCAGCCAAAACTGCATAAGAGACCAACTTTTCCTTTAGAGTGTTGAACGATGTTAAATATCTTCAGAAAAGTGAAATGGAGCCCCTTTTTCTAATAAATTGCATAAAAGGCTTCGAGATTTTGGAAAAGTCCTTGATGAATCGACGTAGAACCCAGCGTGACCCAAAAAGCTTCTAACTCATTTCAGTGTCACCAGCGGTGGTAGTTTCTCAATGACATGTATTTTAACTATGTCTACCTCAATACCCCAACTGATATCAAATGCCCTAACATGATCCATTCCTGAACCATGAAATGACATTTCTCCCAGTTTAGCACAAAGTTGGTATCCTCACACCGCTGCAATACTTTACCCAAATGTTCAAGATATTCGTCGAATGAATTCTCAAAGATTGAGAAATCATCCATGAATACCTCAATGATATTTCTCACCATGTCCGAGAAGATAGATATCATACAACGCTAAAAAATAGCTGGTACATTGCATAACTCGAATGACATTCCTCTATAAGAAAAAGTACCATAGGGGCATGTAAAGGTAGTCTTTTTCTGATCATTTGGTGCTATAGAGATCTGGTTGTACCCCAAATAACCATCCAGCTAGCAGTAGTAAGCATGTCCCGCTAGTCTCTCCAACAACTGATCAATGAAAGGAAGTGGAAAGTGATCCTTCTTCGTGGCATTGCTGAGTTTACGATAATCAATGCAAACTCTCCATCTAGTGACCGTGACCGTAGGAATGAGCTCGTTATTTTCATTTGGAACTACTGTGATCCCCCTTTTTTTCGACACGACCTGTACTGGGCTGACCCAATGGCTGTCCAATATAGGGTAAATAATCCATGCATCCAAAAGCTTTAAGACTTCTTTTCTTACCACTTCCTGCATAGTAGGATTTAATCTGTGTTGATGCTCAATCAAGGCTCTGTAGTCGTCCTCAATCAATATCTTGTGCATGTAAATGGAAGGGCTGATCCCTTTTATATCTAAGATGGTCCACCTTATCGCCGTTTTGTGATCTTGAAGCACCTTAGAGACTGATCTTCCTCTGATTCTGTGAGTACATTCGAAATAATTACCGTAAGTGAATTCTTCTCTCCCAAATATGTATATCGAAGGTAGGAGGGCGGTTGTTTGAGTTCAAGGGTTGGAGTTTGCTGAATATATGGTAAAGGTTTTGTGGGGCCTTTATCGAGCTTTTGCTTGAAGAGGGATGGTCTGGCTACCAAATAACGTACGCATTCTTCGGCTTCTTCTTTTTCTGATGGAAAATCTTGAGAGTACACCAAACAAGCCTCCAGTGAGTCCTAAGGATGATCAAGTCTGAATGTCTCAATTACTGCTTTCTTGATTACTTCAATTTGCATGGAATAATCTAGTTCGTTCTGAAATTTGAAAGATTTGAACATGTTGATTTTTAGTTCCTTGTTATCTAGTCACAATATCAATTGACCCTTTTGCACATCAATCATAGCTCTTCTCGTAGCAAAAAATGGATGACCCAAAATGAGGGGAACATCCCAATCCTCCTCCATATCCAGGATAAGAGAAATGTTTATTGCACATTTCTTATCATAGTAGAGCTTGATTGGAAGTTTTACTGTAACATGAATTTATTCCAAAAGTTACTTTAACCACAGTCCTTTATATATCCTTTGTGCAACTGCTCTAAACTCAGCTTCAGTGTTACTTCTTGCCACTACATTTTGTTTCTTGCTCCTCTATATTACCAAATCTCCTTGTATAAAGTTACAATAACCAATAGTTGATCTTCTATCTTCTGTTGAGTCTGCCCAATCTGCATCTGTGAAGACTTCTACGTTCTTGTTTTCACTTTTCTTGAAGAATAATCCTTTTCCAAGTGTCTCTTTAAGATATCTGAGGATTCTATATACTGCTTCCATATGAATCTGTTTTGGAGAGTGCATATGTTGGCTTACCAGTTACCACACTTACTGGGAAGGCAATATCAGGTCTAGTGTGAGATAGATAGATCAATTTTCCAACAAGTGTTTGATATCTCTCCTTCTGAATGGGATTTCCATCGTCTTCTATTTTCGTTCCTGTATTAATAGGCGTGTCACTTCAGTTTACATCCTAGCATGCCAGTTTCTATTAGGAGATCATGAATATATTTTCATTGAGAGACACATATACCTCTTTATGATCTTGCCACTTCCATTCCTAAGAAATATCGCGTTTGTCCCAGATCTTTTACTTCAAATTTCGTTGCTAGACTTCTCTTGAGTCTTCCCAACTCACTTAAATTGTCTCCTGATAGGATTATTGTAACACCACGAATTTTAATTATATTTTTCCTATGGGCTAAATTTGAGGTTGGACATTTAGCACATGAGTAGTCCATGTCTAGCTTAGTCGTTACATTAAACTCCAAAAGTTGGAATGATACACTCGACCCCCTTATTTACGAAAATGATTTGTTTTGTTCGTAAGTTATTTGAGTCGAATATTTAAGTATTTCAGATATTGAAAAAAATATATTAATATTATACTCATTTTGAAGCTCGTAATAAATAAAATAATTTGGAATCAAGAAAAAATATTTCTGAACTAGTTGTGTCCGAGTTATTTTAGTAGGAAAGAATATATGTTACTAAAATATTTTATTTATATAAAGAATGAAGGGAATGAATATTTTATTTATAAAAGAATGAAGGAAGGACGTTTTCTTGGAAGTTGAAAAGGTGATATTAGAATAATTAAGATTTTAAATTCTTAAGTTATGTGTTTAAAGATTTTAAATTTTTAATTTACACGTTTTGACTTTAGATTTCCTTCAAGCCTGAACACCTTTTGATATTCATTGGAAGTTACCTGTTCAAAATTTATAAATACAAGCTTTTGCCCAGAAAATATTTTGTCACCAGAGATTGACGAGTTCTTAGTTTTATATTCTTTTACACACTATTCAATCTTGTACTTTCAATTCAAGTCACTTTCTTTTTGAATTTTAGGTGTCAATTGAGGTAAGAATACTTTGTGGAAAGTGGTCGATTCTTATTTTCTTGATGTTTATGTACCTTTGACATGAAATACTATAATGCCTCTGAGTCGATCTTTATGTTAAATCCTACGGAATTGACCATTAGGTCGATTATGTTGAATCCTACGGGATTGGCCGTTTGGTCAAATATATTAAATCCTACAGGATATGGGAATTCTTAAGAGATTCCTTGAGCTATTGGATATCACGATCAGTTTGCTCTAAATCTAGAAATGTTGGCATGTTATGTTAATTTTTATATTTATATCTCGATAATAAGAATATGCACGTATTTTTACTTGAGTGTTTTTCGAAATACTCACTCTTACAATAACATTTTAGATTAGAACGGATCGTGCCGACGTGGAAGAATGACGAGTGATGCTTATGGGATCGCCAAGTAAAAGTTTAGAATGATAAATTGCAAATTTTATTTTGAAGGACACTTTTATATTAAATATAATACTTATTATTTTAATAGTTTTTTAATGATTAAGTACTTGACGTTTTATGTTAAATTTTTTATTTATGATATGAAATAGATTTGTAGTACGTAACTTGTTAGTTTAATAATATCGATTGTTGGTCAGTCATAAAATTTGAATAAAAGTGTATTTTCGCTTAAATTAGATAAAGAAGATTTTTGGTAACACTTGAAAGTCTATAAAAATGAAATATATTTCGGGGCGTTACGGTTTGGTATCAGAGCCCGATTTTACCTTTTTGTAGACTTATTAAAAAAATTTCAGATGCATTTATTTTTATTTATGTATGTGTCTGAAATTCATGGATCCATAGCCAAAATATATTTATTTTGACAGTTGAAATTCTCGAGTAAATGTATTAAGTACTAGACTCTCCAAAATATTATTTTTTTTTGCTTTCTGTTGACTCCATGATTTCTTGAAATCATTACGTCTCATTCCATGGGAATTAGAAGATGATGAGAAGTAATGTTTTAATCCTAAACTAATTTTTGGCAAAGCCCAACCTTCTACTGGATATGTTTTGCATATTGTATCTGTTTTAAATTTTAATTGACAGATTAAATTCATTCCTTCTTTCCAGTTTCAAAGGAAATGACAAAATCTTAGTTCCCTCTTTTATATCAAAGTCAACTTGATTCCTGCAACTACTTATTTTAAATTATAAGGTTCCAGTAAATGTAAATTTCATTTCTCTTGCTATCTTCGTAACTTCAATCCAGATTTTTGTTATTTCTGCAAATTGAGAGATACTTGCAGTAATAACATAAAAAAAAGAGATAAATAAATATATTAGTTACAGAATTTAAATTTATTGTAAAACCTTCATTATTGAATATTGTACACTTTATTTATCATAGCTCAAATGAGTCATACACGGTCAACTCAACTAAAAAATTATGACGTCAAATTTTTTTTTTTGAAAAAATGTCTATTTACTCTTTTATTTTGTTCTATACGTTATGAGATTTTTAAACGAGTGTTAAAATAAGGCTCATGGCATTTAGTGCTCGTCAATCTACAACATTCGATAAACACAAGGTATGGATGAAATGATATATTTCATTTTATTTCAAGCATGATTTATATATCATTAAGCTTGAATTCATGAGATTGATTATAACTTGATGTCTATAATAAAATATGTTATGCATGTTATTTTAATATACAAGAAGGTATGATGATTAGCCTTTATATTAAAACCACAAGAGCATAATGTATTATTTGATATCACCAACCAAGATAAAACATAATTGGACACTTACATGACAGACATGGTTAGAACATATCAGACCACTAGAAAGACCACAGCTTGTAGAGCAGCGTTGAATCGTAGGTTCATCATACAATCCTATAAGAATTACGTGAGTGACCAGACTCGTTCGCTTGCCTAACACGTGCAAGACATCTATAAGAGATGTATGGCAACTGTAAATGTAGGATTGGAGATCATATATATTGAGGCTGTGAATAACCTCATAGACTCAACTCCACTTCAATAGGGAGACATGAGAGTTATGGTTAGGGATGAGATGCTAGAAAATAACTCTCCCGAGCATCCATATATGATTACGTTTGGTATATATTGTCTGATCCTTCTAGATAGGTGGAGTGAGAGTTTAGAACCTCAATCAGAGATGTTAAACGAGCCCGAGCCAAAACCTCAGATTGAATCGGACCTAGAAGAGGATCCCGAATGGGAGGATGATGATGACTCTGGGTTGGAGCTAGAGAATAATCATGAGCATGAACCTGAGCCTAATGTTGAGATAGACATAGAGTCTGAGCCTAAGGTAGAAGACTCGTCCGAAGATTAAGCTTCGCCTATGAAGATTCGCAGAATTCATAGGAATTAGAAACTTAGATTCTATTCCTTTGTTCTGTGATGTTTTTTTCCTTTATGTTATTAAAATTTAAATTAGTCAGACTATTGTAGACTTTGATTCCAAGAAGTATTATTAATAAGATTCGCATTTCCCTTTAAACATATTGAGCTATTATGTTGTCCAATATTCCTAAGACAAAATTTAAATTTTGTTGAGTTAAAGGAAATGGAAGGACAACAAGATCAAACAGCTATGTTTAGGGATCTGATGAGAGCGGTGCATGATCTTGGTACGCATCAAACACTACTACCTCCTCAGAATGGACCGGCAATTACCAACAACACGAGTTCAGTTGTGGAGCAGTTTCGTCGTTTCAAGCCTCTTTCTTTTGATGGCAAAGCCGACCCTTTGGCAGCCGATGAATGGTTAAGAAGATTGGAACAGATCTACAAACACATGGCATGTACTGACGCACAGAAAGTATCATGTGCCGAATTTATGCTGGTTGGAGTAGCATGCCACTGGTGGGAGTCTGCTTCAACTACCATAACGGAAGCTCAACAACGTGTTATGGCTTGGGCACAGTTCAAAGAAGTGATGACAAAGTACTTTCCCCAATCTTTGAGGGATCTGAGAGAGGCAGAGTTCCTATAGCTGAAATAAGGAAATATATCGCTTGATGAGTATTAAAGGAAGTTGGAACAACTTTCTAGGTATGCTATGCGCCTTGTAGACACAGAGCCAAAGAAAGATAGGAGGTTCGAATTAGGATTGCGTCCAAAAATTGGAGGAATCATGACATCTCACCAAATGACAACATACAGTGAAGTTCTTCAACGGGTTCAGTCAATTTCTGATTGTCTAGAAATGGATCGTACGACTGAGAAAAGCAATGAATCTCATGGGAAACGAAAGTGGAATGGATCTAATAAAGGGAAAGGATTTGGACAATTTAAGAAAGCCAATACAGGATCAGGATCAAACAAACCAAATAAAGTTATTCTACAATGCCCTAAATGCAACAAAGCACATGGAAAAGAGTGTTTGTTTGGGGATAACGTGTGCCATCGATGCGGTCAAAGAGGTCATTTTGCCCCGGACTGTAAGGCATACCCACCAAAGAAAGATTCCAAGCAAGGAAAGAAAGTAAAAGCTAAAGTTTTGCGTTAACCCATGAAGAGACAAAGGAGGATTCGAACGTAATGGCAGGTATTCTATCAATATCTGAACTACCTGCATATGTTCTTATAGACTCAGAAGCTACTCATTCATTTATTTCTACCGCATTTATTGCTAAATCCTGTATTGCATGTGAAAAATCCGAGGGTATGTTAGAAATTTCCATTCCATCGGGTAGAATCTTGAACACCAATAAGATCGCTAGGGCGGTAAAGTTAGAAATGAATGGAAAAGAATTAGAAGTGGATCTATACCTTCTAGACATGAAAGATTTCGACGTTATTCTAGGAATTGACTGGTTGCACAACTATTCAATGTTTCGAAAAAGAAGTAATTTTTCAAAAGCTTGGAGATGAAGAGTTTAGATTTTTCACCGTGTAAGTTAAGTCTTTACCTCGTCTCATGTCCGCCATGAAGGCGATAAAGATGTTAAAGAAAAGATCTTGTCAAAGATTTTTAGTGAGTATATATGGAACTCAGCAATCGGAGCTCACTATTGGGAATGTACCAATTGTACGAGATTTCATTGACGTATTCCCTGATGACTTACCTGGTGCCTGGAGCAACTCCAGTATCTAAAGCTCCATATAGGATGACACCAAAAGAACTACAAGAATTAAAGATATAGTTTCAAGAATTATTGGATAAAGGTTACATTCGACCAAGTACATTTCCTTGGGGTGCACCGATTTTGTTCGTGAAGAAAAATGATGGATCAATGAGGTTGTGCATTGCTTATAGGGAACTGAACCGATTGACTATCAAAAACAAATATTCCCTTCCTCGGATTGAAGATCTCTTTAATCAGTTGAATGGTGCAACCGTATTTTCTAAGATTGATTTAAGGTCAGGCTATCATTAGTTGAAAGTAAAGGCGGGTGACATTTTAAAGACGACATTTAGAACTCGTTATGGTCATTACGAGTTCATGGTAATGCCCTTTGGATTAACAAATGCTCATGCAGTATTTATGGATTTGATGAATAGAGTATTTCATCAGTACTTAGATCAATTTGTCATTATCTTCATCGATGATATTTTGGTGTATTCCAAGAATAAGGATCAACATGAAGAACAACTCAAGATAGTGTTAGAGACGCTATGAAGGGAGAAATTGTATGCCAAATTCAAGAAATGTGAGTTTTGGCTTAATCGTATAGTTTTTCTTGGCCATGTTGTTACATCACAATGAATTGAAATAGACCCTGCTAAAGTTGAAGCGGTATCCAACTGGTCTAGACCAACGAATGTAGGTGAAGTTCGTAGTTTCTTGGGACTGGCCGGTTATTATCGGAGATTCATTGAGGGACTCTCCAAAATAGCTGGGCCGATGACCCAATTAACCAGGAAGGGCGTAAAATTTCAAAGAACTGAGTAGGGTGAAGAGAGTTTTCAAGAACTGAAATAGAAATTGAATTCAACTCCAGTTTAGCTATACCAGAGGGTTCAAATGGATTTGTCATATACAGTGATGCATCCAAACAAGGTTTGAGATGTGTACTGATGCAATTTGGAAAGGTGATCGCGTATGCCTCAAGACAATTAAAGCAACATGAGCAAAACTACCCTACGCATGATCTAGAGTTAACGGTAGTAGTATATGCTCTAAAAATATGGCGTCACTACCTTTACGGGGTAAAGTGTGAAATTTACACTGATCATAAGAGCTTGAAATATTTTTTCACTTAAAAGGATTTGAATATGAGGTAAAGAAGGTGGTTAGAGTTAGTTAAGGATTATGACTGCACTATCCATTACCATCCCAGTAAGGTTAATGTAGTCGTAGATGTTCTTAGTAGGAAGACAACGAGACAACTAGCAGTTTTAACCACAACTCAAGTGCAGTTGATTAAGGAGTTCGATAAATTGAATTTAGAAGTTGTCATTCCGCCAGCTCGACTTCCTACAAGGATTACAACATTAAAGATTCAACCTAATCTTAGGGATAGAATCAATGATGCTCAGGACAATGACCCATTTTTGAGAAAAATCAAGGCGGAAGTTGGTACAAGAAAGGGTTTTGCAATAGCGGATGACAACACTTTGATGTTTGAGGGAAGGTTATGTCTATCGAAAGATAAAGGGATAAGAAATGAGATATTGGAGGAAGCTCACTATGCCCGTATGCTGCACACCTTGGGGGTACCAAAATGTATCAAGACCTTCGTGATATATTTTGGTGGAGGAATATTAAAAGAGGGATTGGTTTTTTTGTTGAGAAGTGCATAGTATGTCAGCAAGTTAAAGCAGAACATCAAAGGCCATCAGGGCCATTAAATCCATTAGAAATTCCGGAGTGGAAAAGCCATGGGTTTTGTTGTAGGTTTTTCGAAGACAACGAAAGGTCACGATGCTATCTGGGTAATTGTGGATTGATTGACAAAGTCAGCTCATTTTCTTCCGATAAGAATAAACTACAGTATGGATCAATTTGCCCAATTATATGTTAAGGAAATTGTTAGACTGCATGGAGTTCCAACATCTATCGTCTCAGATCGAGATCCAAGATTTACTTCCAAATTTTGGCAGAGCATGCACTGAGCTATGGGAACAAAGTTGAATTTCAGCACTGCCTATCATCCTTAATCTGTTGGACAGTCTGAAAGGACTATCCAAATCTTAGAAGACATGCTTCGAGCATGTGTATTAGATTTGGAAGGTAGTTGGGAGTCATACCTGTCATTAGTGGAGTTTGCATATAATAATAGCTTCCATGCTACTATTGGCATGACTCCATATGAAGCTCTATATGGTAGAAGGTGTAGATCTCGAGTTCATTGGGACGAAGTTGGAGAAAATCGAATTTTGGGTCTAGAAATTATTGCAATAATAGTAGAGCAATCGATAAAATTAGAGATAAAATAAAAGCAGCTCAAGATAGACAGAAAAGCTATGTAGACCAACGAAGAAAGTCAGTAGAATTTGAAGTTGGTGATAAAGTGTTTCTTAAAGTTGCACCAATGAAAGCAGTTCTTAGATTTGGCAAGAAGGGAAAGTTGAGACCTCGATTTATTTTCGAAATTCTAGACAGAATTGGGAATATAGCTTACTGTCTAGCATTGCCACCTGGATTATCGACATTATATAATGTATTTCACGTATCCATGCTTAGAAAAAATGTACATGATCTGGATCATGTGATAAATTACCATTCATTGGAAGTACATAAAGATCTAACGTATGAAGAGGCTCCTTTGGAAATTATCGAAAGAAAAGTACATGCATTAAGAAATAAGGAAGTTGCATTAGTTAAGGTTAAATGGAATAATCATGGAATCGAAGAGGCTACTTGGGAAAAAGAAGATTAAATAAAATTTAAGTATCCAGAGCTTTTCGACTAAATAAGGTAATTTTGATGACGAAATTTATTTTAAGGGGGTAGGGATATAACACCCCGAATTTTAATTATATTTTTCTTATGGGCTAAATTTGAGGTTGGACGTTTAGCACATAAGTAGTCCATGTCTAGTTTAGTCGTCACATTAAATTCCAAAAGTTGGAACGATAAACTCGACCCCCTTATTTACGAAAATGATTTTTTTTGTTCGTAAGTTATTTGGGTCGAATATTTAAGTATTTCACATATTGAAAAAAATATATTAATATTATACTCATTTTGTAGCTCGTAATAAATAAAATAATTTGGAATCAAGAAAAAATATTTCTGAACTAGTTGTGTCCGAGTTATTTTAGTAGGAAAGAATATACGTTACTAAAATATTTTATTTATATGAAGAATGAAGGGAAGGAATAATTTATTTATAAAAGAATGAAGAAAGGACGTTTTCTTGGAAGTTGAAAAGGTGATGTTAGAATAATTAAGATTTTAAATTCTTAAGTTATGCGTTTAAAGATTTTAAATTTTTAAGTTACAAATTTTGACTTTAAATTTCCTTCAAGCCTGAACGTCTTTTGATATTCATTGGAAGTTACTTGTTCAAAATTTATAAATACATGCCTTTGTCGAGAAAATGTTTTGTCACTAGAGATTGACGAGTTCTTAGTTTTATATTCTTTCACACACTGTTCAATTTTGTACTTTCAATTCAAGTCACTTTGTTTTTTAATTTTGGGTGTCAATTAAGGTAAGAATACTTTGCGCAAAGTGGTAAATTCTTATTTTCTTGATGTTTATGTAACTTTAACATGAAATACTCTAAAACCTCCGGGTTGATCTTTATATTAAATCTTATGGGATGGACCGTTTGATCAAATATATTAAATCCTACGGGATATGGAAATTCTTAAGAAATTCCTTGAGCTATTGGATATCGCGACCAGTTTGCTCTAAACTAAGAAATGTTGGCATGTTATGTTAATATTTATATTTATATCTCAATAATAAGAATATGTATGTATTTTTGCTTGAGTGTTTTTCGAAATACTCACTCTTACAATAACATTTCAAATTAGAACAGATTGTGCGGATGTGGAAGATTGGCGAGTGATGGTTATGGGATCGCCAAGTAAAAGTTTAGAATGATAAATTGCAAATTTTATTTTGAAGGACACTTTTATGTTAAATATAGTACTCGTTATTTTAATAGTTTTTTATGATTAAGTACTTGACGTTTTTTGTTAAATTTTTTATTTATGATATGAAATAGATTTGTAGTACGTAACTTGTTAGTTTAATAATATCAATTTATCAGTCAGTCATAAAATTTGAATAAAAGTGTATTTTTGCTTAAATTAGATAAAGAAGATTTTTGATAACACTTGATGTCTATAAAAATGAAATAGATTTTGGGGCGTTACAATTATGTCATCCACATATACGATTAAAATGGTCTTTATTCCATTTTCTGATTGTTGGAAGAACATGATGTGATCTGATTGTCCCTGTTCATAACCTTAGTCTTTCAACACTTTTACAAATCTATCGAACCATACCCTAGGTGACTGTTTCAAATCTTGGTGGTAGAGTCATGAAGACTTCTTCTTCTAGTGCTCTATTGAGAAATGCATTTTTAATATCTAGTTACTATAGAGCCCAACCCAAATTAGCTGATAAAGATAAAAGAACTTTGATGGTATTTAGTTTGGCTACTAGTGCAAATGTCTCTATGTAGTCAATACCATATGTTTAAGTGTATCCTTTAGCAACCAGTCGAGCTTTATATCGTTCTATTGTTCCATCAGCTTTATACTTTACATTGAAGATCCATTTACATCCTACATGTTTCTTTCCTCTCGGTAGATTCACCACATCCCAAGTTTCATTTTTTCCCAATGCCCGCATTTCTTCCATCACTGCTTCTCTCCATTTGAGAATTTTCAAAACTTTTTGGACTCTCCTTGGAATTTCAGTATTGTCTAGGTTAGATGTAAAAGTGTGAAATCCTGTAGATAGAGCATTATAAGATATGGATTTTGAGATAGGATGGAGAGTGCTCGATTGAGTTTTTTTCTGAATGCAATAGGTAGATCGATGTCTAGAGACTCGTGAGAATCTGGAGCTAAGTCTGGAGGTATCATTGGTTCTGAGTCTTTTGGTGGTTCAAGTATAAGATCCTCTTTGTACTTTGATTTTGGCCTCCGTGAGTAAACTAACATTTCCCTGTCATTTTGTATTCCTATATCTCCCCCCAAGTTCATATTCTCCTCTATATATGGCATATTAGGTTCGGAGGGTGAGATATCGATGTTCTTTGGGGATGAGATTTCAAGATTTAAAAACCTATCTTCATTAGACGTCTCCCCCTGAAGAGATGTTTTTTTGAAGCAGGATGTCTTTTCAAAGAACGTAGCATCCAGACTAACATATGTTTTCTTTGTTGATAGATCATAGCATTTGTAGCCCTTTTGAGTAGGGGAGTATCCGATGAAAACATATTTAATGGCACGTGGATAGTTTTCCTCGATTGTGAGAATGAATGTGAGCAAAGGCAGTACAACCGAACACTTTGAGTGATATGTCTGGAATTAGACGAGAAAAAGGAAAAGAGTTCTGAAGTTTTTTTATAGGTGATTCGAAGGAAAGTATGCGACTAGGCATTCAGTTGATTAGATATGTAGATGTTAAGATATCATCTCCCCAAAACATCTTTGGCATATTTGAGGTGAACATTAGGGTATGGGCAACTTCAAGTATGTGTCGGTTTTTTCATTCGGCAATTCCATTTTGTTGAGGAGTGTCGACGCACGAGCTTTGATGAACAAGACCATGTTTTTGTAGATGATCTCGTAGATTGGTATTGAAGTATTTAGTTCCATTGTCAATACGTAGGATCTGAATTTGTGTTTGGATCATTTTGTAAAATTTGATGAATATGGAACATACATCAGTTTTCTTTTTAAGTAGATAAACCCAACATACCCGAGTGTGATCATCTATAAATGTAACGAACCATTTTGTATGAGTGCGATTAGGGATCTATGAGGGACTCCATAGAATATAGATCACTGTGAATTATGGTGAATGATTTTGATGGCTTATATATGGATTTTGGAAAAGTAGTGCGATGATGTTTCGCAAATTCACAAATTTCACACTGAAAATAAACAAATGTTTTATTCGAGAAGATAGACGGAAAGACATGTTTTAGCTGTTGCAAGTTCAGGTGACCCAGTCTATAATGCCATAATAGAACATCATTATCCCTAGAGACCAACATCGAATTACAAGTTTCAGTTTGACTTTGTTTACCCACTTCAGTTTCTTCAAAGTAGTAGAGTCACTCACACTCTTTATCACTGCCAATCGTCTTCCTTGATGATAGGTCCTGAAAAATACGGTCAGATTGAGAAAAATTAGCAAAGCAATTTGAGTCTCTAGTTAATTGGCTGACATGAAGAACTATAGACTCAGAAATACGAATACTCTCTTTTCCTACCATAGATAGAGTGATTCGTCGACGATCTTAACCTTTATATTGCCCGATAGGGTGAGTATGAGTTGAATAGATGGCAAGCATCCGTCATGTGATCAAATGCCCCGGAGTTAATGATCCAAGGAGTTTTATATCTCGAGGAAATATTTAGGGCTTTTAGAAAACTACCTTTGCAGGATAATGAGCTTGAAGGACTGTGTGTGGACGAGTGACTTGATGTTGGAGACTCGAGACAATTTGATATAGTTGCTCTAACTGCTCAGGGTTGAATGCTCCACTTTTCACTTCCCTAGATTTTTCCATTTGGTCGACTAAGGCTTGGTAACCACGTTTTTTTGTGTTTTGTCTCAACTTCCAATCGATGGGCTTCCCATGTTTATCCCAACATGTGTCCTTATGTTCGGGCTTACGACAATATTCACACCATGGACGTCCCTTTTGTTGTCTTTAGCACGATCCATGTCCAAATTTTAAGGTAAGTGCTACAATTTCAGATTCAAATTGAGATGGCCTAAGTTTAGAAGATCATGTAGGCCCAAAATGACTTGACCCGAATTTGATTTTCAGAGGCCCATTTTTAAACAGCCCATTACCATTGCTATTTGGGCTAAAGCATAGAAAAGGAACGAGGAAATGGTTCAAAATACCCGGATGACCCGGCCCATTTTCCAAAATAGCCGTTGACCATATAAAAAAAAAAAAAAAAAAAAAAACTAATAAAAGTTGAATGTAAAAATCATTGTTCCACAAATGCCCTCGCAATTGTAAGAGAAAGAAGCCGACGCCGACGCCACGCCGACGCCACGCCACCATCACCGACAAGTTGATTAACCGACGCCCGGACTTCAAGACCACCATTTTCTATCGAAGAAGGTTAGTGTATATACGAATTTTGTAAAGAAAGTTTTAAGTTTTTGAATTTTTGTTGATTATTTTAGGAAAAATACTTGTAAATCTTTGATTTAGGATTTAGATGGATGAAATATGTGTATTGGGTCAATTTTTGGGGGTGGAGATCGCCGGAAATGGCGATCTCCGGCGGCCTTGACCGAGAGAGACGATCGTCTCTCTCGGTACGTGTAGTCCGGGCCCGGACTTGGACCAAGTCTGGGCCCAGATTAATCTGGGCCCAGACTTCGTTAAGTCTGGGCCCAGACTTGGTCCAAGTCTGGGCTGGGCCCAGACTTACTTAAGTCTGGGCCCAGATTTAACTCCAAGTCTGGGCTGGGCCCAGACTTAGTTAAGTCTGGATAAGATCTTCTGGGCCCGTCGCTGGGCCTGGATTAATCTGGGCCCAGATTTAATAAATTTTATCTTGGCCCAGATTTAATTATTGTTTTTTTTTTCTAATAAAAATATTATTATATATTTGATATTTAATTTTGTGAAATATAAAATATTATTTAATAATAAAATATTAAATATTGGATTGTTTATTTAATATTCAATTAATTATACTTAATATTATAAACTATTATTTTACAATGAAATATTAAATAAAAAAATTAAAGAGTTTTAAATTACTTATTTAATTTATTTACGAAAAAATAAAACGATTTAAAATATTTATTTTAAATTACTTATTGAAATTGTTTATAAAACTTTAAATAAAAAATAATAATTGAAATTTATTTATTTATTTATTAGTTTATTTAATTTGCGAATTTTAATAATTTGATTACTATTTAGTTACAAGTTGTTTATGTTTATTTAATATTCAATTAATTATAATTAATATTATAAACTATTATTTTACAATGAAATATTAAATAAAAAATTAAAGAGTTTTAAATTACTTATTTAATTTGTTTACGAATAAAAAATAAGCGATTTAAAATATTTATTTTAAATTACTTATTGAAATTGTTTACAAAACTTTAAATAAAAAATAATAATTGAAATTTATTTATTTATTAGTTTATTTAATTTGCGAATTTTAATAATTTGATTACTATTTAGTTACAAGTTGTTTATGTTTATTTAATATTCAATTAATTATAATTAATATTATAAACTATTATTTTACAATGAAATATTAAATAAAAAAATTAAAGAGTTTTAAATTACTTATTTAATTTGTTTACGAACAAAAAAAATAAGCGATTTAAAATATTTATTTTAAATTACTTATTGAAATTGTTTATAAAACTTTAAATAAAAAATAATAATTGAAATTTATTTATTTATTAGTTTATTTAATTTGCGAATTTTAATAATTTGATTACTATTTAATTACAACTTGTTTATGTTTATTTAATATTCAATTAATTATAATTAATATTATAAACTATTATTTTACAATGAAATATTAAATAAAAAAATTAAAGAGTTTTAAATTACTTATTTAATTTGTTTACGCCTAAATAACAAAAGGTTTAAGAAACAAAATAAATGGTTTCTTCGAAATGTTTATTTGCTATTCTATTAATTATAATTAAATATTGTATAAAAATTAATAAAATATTCAATTGACGATTAAAATAAGAAATAGTTTGATACTCAACTGATTATTGCGGATAGTAGTGAATATAGTTTAATTTTCTCATAATATATTTTGTCTATTATATCTTGTACATGATGCTAACGTTTGAAATTTTGTAGGATGAATTACCACTTGGACGATGTGGTGAGACAGATGTCTAGCAAAGTTACAGCGAACTGTAACTTTGCTATTTTTACAGTGGTATTAGATTTGCTCGACGAAGAGCATGCGGATATATTGAGGCGGTCCTGCTTATGGCCATTGTATTCATTGCGCGACGTACAGTTTTCTGGGCAGATACTCGATGCGTTGCTATGTCGGCTGCTCAAGCCGGTTGATGGAGATGCCCTTCATTTCAATCTTGGGGGCAAGGTGGTTAGATTTTCTATATTTGAGTTTGCCATGATCACCGGATTGATGTGTACTGGCGAAGATTCAGCACGGGCCCGTATTCCGAGGAACAATAGGCTATTGAATGAATATTTTCACGGGCAGGCGGCGGTCACTCCTGGGCAATTGATAGATGCAGTCAGGGCATGCGAGGATATGTCTGACAGGTTGAAGCTGGGTATGGTGCTTATCGTCGAGAGCGTACTCAGGTGTCATCACAAGAAGACGTCGATCGACTTTTTTCATTTGGAGATTGTTGATGACATTGATGCCTTCAACAGCTATCCTTGGGGGCAGCGATGTTTTGCGGATACCTTACGACACTTCAGAAGGGAGTATTCGATGCCTAAGGGGGGTAGACCCGAGCGCAAGTATGATGCATATGGCCTGCCGTTGGCATTACAGGTAAATGTTGAACACAATAAATTATCTATTTTTTGTTATTAAATTATATATATGATAATTGTAAATGTTGCAGATATGGATGTACGAGACTGTCCCCATATTGGCTCACCAGTATGCTAAGAGAGTGGAGACGTGCTGCCCTCGGATTTATCAATGGCGAGCACATGGCAGGCCACTTAGTAAACAAATATCAGCTTTCCTCGACGATCCTGAGGTACATATTATACATTTTTTCGATTAATTATTGTACGTGGGCAGTCATTAACTCAGTAAAACGTCAATATGTTAGGTTGAAGTCCTCACTGAGTTGACCCCGTCAATAGAGGAGGAAGGTCAGAGTTACATGCGTTGCTTTTCTATCTCGGCCGCATCAGATGATCATATGCCCGAGTCCATCGTTGATCGGGATATGGTATGTTTATTGAATATAATATGTTGATTATCGTGTTGAATTTTTAATTACATTAATAATTCAGATTGTTCATTGTTTCAGGGGTGCCGTCCGGTATCACCGAGGTCGCCGCCGAGGTCCTCACCCCCACCGCCGAGGTCGCCGCCGGCACCGAGGTCAGAGTCGCCGCCGAGGTCCTCACCCCCACCGCCAAGGTCGCCGCCGAGGTCGCCCCCGGCACCGAGGTCGCCGCCGCCGTCAGATGATCTATATGGCCGCCTTACCGAGTTTATAGCGGGTCAAATGGGCGCAATGCGACGCGAGTTGGGACGGCAGGTCGACGCTAAGTATGCCAGACTGTCGGAGGAGATGGGCGAGATGCGACGAGAGCTCAGAGGACATATCGACGATGTTTATAATGATGTTGGAGCCCTACGTAGCCATGTGGTAGATCTGCAAAACGAGATAGGGGACTTTCGGTCTGAGTTACGGGGTGACGTAGCATCCCTGCGAGGGAATCACAATCATCGGGATGGAGGGGGTGACGGTGGAGGTGGATGGACTGGGCCGTGGGGGGGAGACATAGACTCATTTTTTGAGGGGGTACCGGAGGTGGCGGATGAGGCGGATGGGAGGGCACCGGAGGAGGCGGATGGGAGGGCACCGGAGGAGGCGGATGGGGGGGCACCAGAGGAGGCGGATGGGAGGGTACCGGAGGAGGCGGAGAGGAGACTGTCGGAGGAGATGATTGACAGGGTACCGACGGAGGTGGAGAGGGGAGTACCGGAGGAGGTTGAGGTGGAGAGGGGGGTACCGGATGAGGTTGCGGTGGATGAGGTTGTGGTGGAGAGAGGGGTACCGGATGACATAGTTTTGGTGTCGCAGGGGACTCCGGAGAGGGGGTACCAGATGAGGTTGCGGTGGATGAGGTTGTGGAGGTGAGGAAGGGTACGAAGCGTGCTGTTGACATGACACCGCTGGTGGTTGGTAAGAGACCGAGATTGCCGTCACAGTACATCGTTTCCCCTTTCACGGCCGAGGCTAAGAGGCGGCCGTTCTTGGACGGGACATACCCCAATCTCTTCCGCGAGGTCGACCGAGTTCGGAAGAAAGCGTTTCATGATTGGTTCAATAAACTTAAGCATGAGTAAGTATTTAATGATTTGCCTAAAGTACATGCGAGATCATCTATGAATATTTAGTGTAACACTTCACTTTTTCATTTTTTTAGGGACATCCATAGGGTGGGGTCGAGGATGATATCGAACGCGAAGAAGTGGTTCGATGATGTTTTGACTAGTGGTGCTTGGCTCGCCGATGATGTAAGTGCATTCTCGTTCTTATTTGTTGTATCGTTTAATTATTTGTTGTTTTACTTAATTATTTGCGTTCTCATTCTTATTTGTTAGCACATCGACATGATTATGGAATTGTTGCGGGATCGAGCTCGGAGATACCCTAAATCTTTTGACATTCCTGGTCGAGTCATCCTTAGCTGCACTTTCGCACGTGCCATTGATATTGAGTACGGCACACTCATACTCAATGGAAATGGATATGTGGTGCCCGACTATATGATGGAGTGGGTCATTGGGCTGGAGCCGACAAATGGGAAGCCGTGGACGGATTGTACACATATGTACGTTCCAATGATCGCGAACTCACATTGTTTCGCAGTTGAGATTGTATTCGCGGATTCGACTATATATGTGTACGACTCCGACCATGGATGTTTGACCCAAGACCAACTGCAGCGTATACTAGAGCCGATGAGTGTGATTATTCCTATGATGGCTAGAGAAGCGAATATTCAAGTAAATGACAGATTAGCCATTCAACGGAACACGACGACGGAGAGACAAGTAGTATCGTAAGAATTTACAATTTTTTATTTTGAATATTTAGTTTTTAGTTATTATATGTTATCGAACTAATATATTATATTTGCTTGCAGGGGCGATTGTGGTATATTCGCAATAAAGTACATAGAGTTTTTGAGCATTGATCGCAACATTAGTCCAATAAATCAACCTTTGATAGACATGTGCAGGTTGAAGTTAGCTTGCGATTTGTATGAATCCAGATGTGATCCTTAGTGCTGTTGACATTATTCTTTTATTGTAAAAAATGTAAATATTGTTATCGTTAGTTCTTAATTTAAATATTACATGAATTAACACGTCTATATATAATTTAATATTCAATTAATTATGTTGATTATTTAATGACAATAAATAAAAAAATATATTACTTCGTTATAAAAATCAAATTATTACATAATATTACACATCCGTTGAATTGTTATGTAGAGGAATCTGACTTGTACAAAATTGACGAGTATGCCCTGTTGCACCGCACCTGCCGCACTTACGAGGTCGAGGAAATTCTCCAGTTGATGGTATTCTAGACGTCCGTCTACGTCCCGGAGCACGTGGTCCCACTATGGGTGGCAACAAATTATTAAGTGGAAGAATGTGGTCGGGAACTTCCCACTCACCTTCATTTGGTAGAGGAAATATCGTTTCAGCATATGCCGATCTCCAATAATCAGTCATGTAATAATGACTGCATAAGGTGTGCGGAGGAAATCCCCTATGCATAGCCACTGCCACCGCATGCATACACAGAAAACTCTCCAACTGAAACTTTCTACATGTGCATGTGTTATCATTCAAGTCCACGATGTACCCGATATTACTTCCACATCTCACGGAGAAGCGAAACTGATCAAGTGGTTCCACCAATACTTTCCTCGCAACCTCTAGAGTTTTGAAGATCTTATCTTCCTGAGCCGGAGTGAGCACACTTGTGCAATTTTGGGATTCCTCACGTTGGTCATGAAACCACTGCTGCAGCTTGTTACGAATTTGCTCAATTATTGCGAGAATTGGTAACTCTCGATCCTTCTTGAATAGCGCATTGAGCGACTCAACATTGTTCGACGTCATCATGTTGTATCGACGTCCTGGAAAGTGTGATCGTGCCCAATGTTCGATCCACATCTCTGTTAGATAAACCCATGCAACATGTGATTTACACTCTATTTCGACCATAAACTTTTCAAAC